>JAOWBW010001544.1:113567-267267 GCA_026119855.1 Campanula takesimana | reverse complement strand
GTTAGAACTCACAGCGAGATTTTGAAGGAAGTCTTAGAGAAAAGGAAAAAGATTCAATATGCTAAACTCTAATCAAAACAAGGTTATAGCGGGAAATGCCACGGCCAATCCCAATATTTCTGCAATTCAAGACCCCTTCTCCAAGATCAAAAGCACAAGGTGCAGCTCAGATAAAGTTTGGGCCACAGCACTAGTTGCATCCGAAGATCCGTCATTAGTTCAACTCAAGAAGAGTCAAGCAAGCATATCATTTGAGACTTTATCACGCAAGACCTTATCCTCCGCGACCTCGACGGCACCGCAAGACATTACTGCATCCTTTTGACATAAGCCCTCAGCCATTTGGGTATCGACCACAATGGAGGCCATTCATCTCCCCAGTAAGAGCAGAAGGAGATCTCTATCAAGAATTCCTACCAAAAGGTACATCCGCTCTCAATGCCGAGCCAATCACGAGATAATTTGGGGCTTTACAATGAAAGGTCTTCACATCCCGCCATCTACAAGCCCACGACACTTGGGGCTTTGCAATCTCTCGAAGCTTGCCATCAACGATCTCCTCTTGGGGCTTGCTCACTACAACAACAATGGGCGATTTACTCGAATGGCCAAAGCTGATTTATCTTGGAGCTATGCAAGTCCCTCAAAATTTGGCATCAACGGCATTCTAGGGGCTTTACAATCAGCAGGCCCCTCATCTCGGCATCAAAAGCCTTTTGAAGCCCCATAATCGACAATCTCTTGGGCTAGACATCAATCTTCGTTGGGCACACCGGCGACAACAGAATTCAAGCGAGGCAATCCGGACTTCGACTGAAACATGACTTATCTTGGGTTGGCTTCACAAGCACACAATGGTTAAAATAGTTCACCCACGACTAAAAAAAAAAAAAAAAAAAAAAATTCTTTTCCTCACATGTGTGCATATTCTTTCCTTTCTAAAAAAAAAAAAAAAAAGATTTTTCTTTTTCTTTTTCTCCTTCTATGTGCAAAAGTATGTGCTTTACTTTGCTTTGCTCCTAGCTTCTCCTCCAGCATTCTCCATCATCCTTGAACTACGCTGGTCTGATTCCCTTCAAAGGATACGTAGGCAGCCTTGGCACGACCAACCCATCATTCAGAATGTCATCTCAACAACATTCCATCGAAGGCAACGGCAGTTCATCATCTTCATCAAAAGTATCAACATCCTTTCGGCAATCCATCTCCAATCAAGCGGCAATGGTAAGTGAAGGTATGAATGCATCCGAGGCTTTCCTCAAATCACACCGCACACAAAATCACTTTCTCCATTCCTACAAAAGCTCTCTCTCATGCAAAACTGCTCTCAAATCACATTGCACCACGAGCACAATTTCTCTCTCTTCATTTCACACTTCATGCATCTTCTTACACTAGCACATATACATGCAACACACATAACAGGTATCACACGAAGTCAAACAGCATCTGCAACTCGAGGCACTTCATCCCCCAGCAAAAATGGTCCACTGTCAACCATGCCCGCATCCCGCAAAAGTCACTGCAACGCCAAACAGCACACGGCTTCAAAGCAGCAATTCGTCAAAGGTTCACTAACGGCCTCATCAACGGATTTCACTAACGGATTCGTCAACGAAGGTTCACTAACGGCCTCGAAGGTTCACTAACGGCCTCATCAACGGATTTCACTAACGGATTCGTCACAAAGGTTCACTAACGGCCTCGAAGGTTCACTAACGGCCTCATCACATTTCTAACGGATTCAACAACAAAGGTTTACTAACGGCCTCGAAGGTTCACTAACGGCCTCATCAACGGATTTCACTAACGGATTCGTCAACAAAGGTTCACTAACGGCCTCGAAGGTTCACTAACGGCCTCATCAACGGATTTCACTAACGGATTCGTCAACAAGGTTCACTAACGGCCTCATCAACGGATTTCACTAACGGATTCGTCAACAAAGGTTCACAGATTTCACTAATGGATTCGTCAACGAAGGTTCACTAACGGCCTCCTCGAAGGTTCACTAACGGCCTCATCAACGGAATTCACTAACGGATTCGTCAACAAAGGTTCATTAACGGCCTCGAAGGTTCACTAACGGCCTCATCAACGGATTTCACTAACGGATTCGACAACAAAGGTTCACTAACGGCCTCGAAGGTTCACTAACGACCTCATCACGGATTTCACTAACGGATTCGTCAACAAAGGTTCACTAACGGCCTCATCAACGGATTTCACTAACGGATTCGTCAACAAAGGTTCACTAACGCCTCGAAGGTTCACTAACGGCCTCATCAACGGATTTCACTAACGGATTCGACAGCAAAGTTCACTAACGGCCTCGAAGTTTCACTAACGGCCTCATCAACGGATTTCACTAACGGATTCGTCAACAAAGTTCACTAACGGCCTCGAAGGTTCACTAACGGCCTCATGAACGGATTTCACTAACGGATTCGTCAACGAAGGTTCACTAACAGCCTCCTCAAAGGTTTACTAACGGCCTCATTTAAGGGTTCACAACGGCCTCCTCAAAGTTCACTAACGGCCTCATTCGAAGTTCACTAACGGCCTCATTCAAGGGTTCACCACGGCCTCCTCAAAGGTTCACTAACGGCCTCCTCAAAGGTTCACTAACGGCCTCATTCGAAGGTTCACTAACGGCCTCATTCAAGGGTTCACTAACGGCCTCACTTAACGGATTCAGCCGGTAGGTTTACCAACGGATCATGCCACCCCCTCTACCAACAAAAAACGCTCACACAGGGAGCGCGCCCCTATCTCTAGCAATTTCAAATTACTGCTTTCATCGATTCTTTTCTTTCTTTTTCTTTGTCGATGTCCTCGGCGGGTGTTTTTACTTTCGTCGACGCGTTTTGCTTTGCAATCCACGTCGCCGAGGGCTCTGAGACACCCCGCCTTAGACCTCTCACCCCGATTGCATACAAAGTATTTTGATTTAACTCATTTTCGTTAATTTCTGTACTTCGGTAAGTTCCTAACTGATTCCGTTAGTTTTGGACTAAACTGCATAACAGGGTTAACTTTTAGGGTCATTCTTCCTTTTCTTTCTGCCGCGGCGCTTCCGGAACTGTTAACGGCTGCGCGCGCGTCTCGCCCCAAAAGCGGGACTCGCGCGCTTCCCTCTTTGGCAGTAACGGATTGCACCTTATTTCCCTCCCTTTTCTTATTTACAAACATCTTTTCTTGATCACAAAAAACCATCTTTTTACATCCACATTCATCCCCCTAGTTTGTAACCTCCCAATCCCATTATTCTAGCCCTTTCATTAAAACAAAAATATTTCTTTTATTAATATTTGATTTTCTCTTTATTATTTATTTATTATTTTTATTTATCTTATTTGTGATTGGTCAACTCCATCTCACATGGATTGACCAATTTCCCTCCAAGTCTTCCCTCCTCTTTTTACCTATAAAAGCCATCTTCTTCTACCTTAGAAAAGGACCTTAATCTCACATTTCACTACACCTACACTATACCAATTCTCTACACAAATTCTCCAACAAGAGTTTTTATACAAACAAATTGTTCTACAACAATTTCATTACAACACACACTTTTCAAGTCAAGGTTCCAAGTCCTCTTTCTCAAGGTACAACTCTATTTTCTTCCTTTGTTTTCTTCTTCTCGATGTATGCAATCCCCATTAATGGGACATGACCAACATGACTACTTCACATATTGAAGTTAGTTAAGGTTATCTCCCTACATTTTAATCTTAACTTTAATTCACCATGTTAATTTCTCTTCATCTCTTAATGTAATTCTTTAACATTACTTGTTACATGTAATCTTTATATCATTAAATAAATAAAATAATTCTATTTTATTTCCTTTATTTCCCCTTTTCTTCTCATCACAATTGTTAGCACATTTCTATTTAATTAATTGAAGACATGTAGATATTAGAGCACCAATAGTAGCAAGACCCGCGTAAGCGGGGCGGAGTGGGTGTTTAAGTACTTCCCACTCCGTCACCTAACCCGCGAACCCTTCTCTCCCGAATCTCTGGTTTTGTACATAAATTAGGCTATTTTTAGGTTTTTCTTATGTTCCTTTAAAAACATAGGTGGCGACTCTAAACAATCTAAAACAAGTTAGACATCCTAGGATAATTCACCGCTCTAGCCAAGTCGTGGTTTCCCGGGGTATCTACATCGCTTATGCAAAATTTTTCAAAGAATTAAATTCCAGGAAACCCAAGTATGGGAATGATGAGAAGTTGATTATAGGAGAAGGTGCTAGTGCTGTGGTACAACAGAACCTCCCACCTAAACTAAAGGGCCCCGGAAGTTTTAACATTTCTATATCTATGGGGGACTCTAAAAAGGTGAAGGCAATGTTGAGTTGGGTTACCTGAGCTAAAACCCACTACAATGACCTTACAACTGGCCGATCGTTCAATCAAGAGGCCATTGGGAATTGTGGAGGATGTTTTAGTGCAGGTAGCCAATTTAATTATTCATGTGGATTTTGTGGTGCTAGAAACTGTGAATGGTGTTGGGAGTAGTCAGGATTCTCCCATATTGCTTGGGCATCCATTTATGGCTACTACTAACACCATCATTAATGTGGGTAATGGGACTCTATCTATGTGTGTGGCTAATTAGAAATATCTGTGTTTGATGTCATGCAAAGTCCCATAGATAATGAGTCTTGTAACTGTGTGGATATTGTTGAGGATTGTGTGAGTGAAGTTCTGTGGCATGAGAGAGACTGTGAGGAGTTAGAGTCTTTGTTGTCAATTGACGGTGAAAAATCTAGGGATAATGCGGATGTTCAACTGATGGTTGTGGAAAAGGCCGATGAACACCATCCTAGTGATGGCCCGTTGCACCCCCTAGGCCACTTCAATGAGAGGTTGGCGCCTTCTATTGTAACCCCTCCAGCTCTTGAGCTGAAAACCCTCCCCTCAAATTTAAAGTATATCTTTCTTGGGGAGGGTGAGATTTTGCCAGTGATAATTGCATCTGATTTGACCCTAGAGCAAGAGGCCAAGTTGATAAAAGTGCTTTGTGAGCACAAGTCGGCCATAGGGTGGTCCTTAGCAGATATTAAAGGCATAAGTCCCTCCATGTGCATGCATAAAATTATTCTTGTGGATGGTGCTAAGCCATCTAGAGAAAGACAGAGGAGGTTGAACCCTCACATGGAGGAGGCCGTTAGGAAAGAGGTTCTAAAGTTGTTAGATGCGTGCATTATCTATGCCGTCGCTGATAGTGAGTGGGTGATCCTGGTTCAAGTTGTTCCAAAGAAATCGGGTTACACGGTCACCACTAATGAGAAAGGGGAGGAAGTGCCTACTAGGGAAGTGACTGGGCTTAGAATGTGCATAGATTTGCGCAAACTTAATGCTGCAACAAAGAAAGATCACTTCCCTTTGCCCGTTATTGATCAGATATTAGAGAGGTTAGCGGGACATGCCTATTATTGCTTCTTGGATGGTTTCTCGGGATATAACCAAATTCCCATTGCACCAGAGGACCAAGCCAAGACTACTTTTACTTGTCCCTTTGGCACATTTGCGTTTAGGAGGATGCCCTTTGGGCTTGTATGCACTGTATGTCCACCTGCAACCTTGCCAAAGGTGTATGACCTACATATTCTCTGATTTGATAGAAAGATGTGTCGAAGTCTTCATGGATGACTTCTCTGTATTTGGTGATAGTTTTGATGGATGCCTCGAGAATTTGACAATGGTTTTAAAACGTTGTTGTGAGACAAATTTGACCCTTAGTTGGGAAAAATGTCATTTTCTCGTGAGGCATGGTATTGTGTTAGGGAATCTGGTATCTAGTAAGGGGATTGAGGTAGATAAAGCAAAAATTGATGTGATTTCTAAATTACCTCCCCCTGTGTCGGTTAAAGGCGTACGAAGTTTTCTGGGCCATGCAGGTTTTTATAGGCGTTTCATAAAAGATTTTTCAAAATTTGTAAGCCTTTATGTAACCTGCTCGCTAAGGATACCGAGTTCATCTTCGACCAAGAATGCTTGGAAGCATTTAATTTGTTGAAAGAAAAGTTAACTTGTGCCCCCATTTGTCTAGCCCAATTGGTCTCTACTTTTGAGATCATGTGTGATGCGTCTGATTTTGCGATTGGGGCTGTGTTGGGGCAAAGAGTGGATAAATTACCTCATGTGATTCATTATGCAAGTAGAACCATAAATGATGCACAACTGAATTATACTGCCCTGAAAAAGAGTTTTTAGCAGTTGTGTTTGCTCTTGAAAGTTTCGTTCTTACTTGCTTGGATCCAAGGTAATTATCTATTCTGATCATGCTGCACTTAAATACTTGTTGAATAAAAAGGATGTGAAACATAGACTTCTTAGGTGGATGCTCCTACTGCAGCAGTTTGACATAGAAATAAGAGACAAAAAGGGGACCGAAAATGTGGTGGCGGATCACTTATTTAGGCTAGAAAACTTTACTTTTACTAATGTGATAGATGGTGCGATTCCGGTTAATGAAAATTTTCCGGATGATGAGCCTTGGTATGCGGATTTTGTGAATTTCATTGTTTCTAATATTATGCCACCACACTTCACATACGATCAAAACGAAAGTTTAAATCGGATGTGAAGCATTACATTTGGGATGATCCTTATTTGTGGAAGATTTGTCCCGATAAGCTTTTGAAAATATGTGTCCCTGAGCATGACAAGAGAAGGTGTGTTGCGTTTTGGTCATGAGACTTCAATGTGGTGGGAACTTTAGTGGTCAAAAGACTGCTAGAAAAATTTTCCAAGCCGGTTTGTATTGGCCCACCATATTTAGGGACGCATGTGAGTTCAGTAAGAGATGTGATAGGTGCCAGAAGACTGGTGGCATAGGTAAAAGAGATGAGATGCCCCAACACTTTAATTTAGTAGTTGATATATTTGATGTGTGGGATATTGATTTTATGGTCCGTTTCCCCCATCCCATGGTTTTGTTTATATATTGGTTGCGGTGGATTATGTGTCAAAGTGGTTGGAGGCTATTGCCACCCGGACTAACGATGCTAACGTGGTTTCCAAGTTTGTTTGTGAAAATATTTTTAGCAGGTATGGAGTGCCACGAGCAATCATAAGCGATCAAGGAACACATTTCACCAACCGAATGTTCAACAATGTGTTGAAGAAATATGGGGTGGTTCATAAATTAACCACAGCGTATCACCCACAAACCTCAGGACAATTGGAGGTAAGCAACAGACAAATAAAAGGGGTCCTTGAAAAGACAGTGCGTCCTAATCGCAAAGATTGGGCTCTAAATTTGAGCGATGCATTATGGGCATACCGGACGGCATACAAGACTCCAATTGGCATGAGTCCTTTCCGGATTGTGTATGGGAAGGAATGCCATTTACCGGTTGAGATGGAGCACAAGGCATTTTGGGCAGTGAAAGAGTTGAATATGGACATGGATGCCGCGGGTGAGAAGAGATTGCTCACTTTGAATGAACTTGACGAGTTGCGGCAATATAGTTATGCAAGTGCCAAACTGTATAAAGAGAGAACTAAAAGATACCATGACAAGCATTTGAAGCCAAAAGACTTGAGGCCGGGTATGAAAGTTCTCCTTTTCAACTCTCGTTTGAGGCTATTTCCGGGTAAACTGCGTTCCAAGTGGATGGGGCCATTTGAGTTGGTGAAAGTATTCCCCCATGGAGCAGTTGAGCTTAAGAATTTGAAAACGGGAAATTTGTTCAAAGTTAATGGACACCGGGTGAAACCTTATTATGAGGGGTGGCTATTGATGAAGATGTAGAGGTGATCGAGTTGGTGGATCCAGAGAAGGCCAATTAACCCCCATGTGGCATTATGTCGAGCCAACGACTTTAAAACAAAGGCGCTTGTTGGGAGGCAACCCAACCAGGTATCATTTTATTAGATTTCGTTTATTCAGTCTATCATCATTCTTAACTTGGGAGCATGTTTACTTTTGATGCAATGAGGACATAGCATGTTCTAAGTTTGGGGGTGGTGGTATTTATAAACTCAAAAAAAAAAAAAAAATTATTGCTTTCGTGTCTTTTATTTCTGGGTCTGTTCGAACTACGGTGACCTGAGCCCCTTATTGTCCTAGGGGGAACGTAGGCAACGAAAGTGCGGTCAAAAAGTTTGTCTGTGTCACCCTAACGGGTCTCTCTAAGTTTGTGGGTTTATAGGAGAGTGTAAATAGTGTCACCCTCCAAAAATATTTTTATTTTTGAGTCATTTTTAACATTTATAAAGGATATTACGCTTGTGTTTTGTTTTGTGGTGATGTGCAGATAAGCTATAGGCAATAACCATTTTGGAGCGGTGAAAATAGCTGAAAAAGAGAGCAGAAATCGAAGTTTTAAAGCAGACAAAGGTGTGCGCACGCCCTCTCTAAATGGGTGCGCACGCCCTCTATCAATCTTAGAAAATCAAACCTTCTGATAAAAGGGTGCGCACGCCTCCACACAAAGGGTGCGCACGCCCTCCCCTGTTCATCAAAACTGGTTTTCCTTCTGATTAGTGAGTGCGTGCGCCCCCCCTTCTTAGTGCGCGCGCTCCCTCTTGACAGAAAACACACAGCCGGGCAGTCAAAAAGGAGAAAACCGGGCATATCCTCCCAATTGTTGAAACCGAGTTGCCCCATCTCTTTCTCTCTCTAGAAATACCCTAAAACCCTCATCTCTCTCTCTACAAATCCTACCCCCATCACCATAATCTGGCCTAGACTACCTGAAATTAGCCTTCCCTCTATTCTAATCCTCCATTCCAAAGATTTCAAGCTTCAATTTCCATTAAAACCGGGCAAAATCAAGATTGTGTTCAAGCTTTGTAGATGACGAAAAGTGGAATTTTGTGTGCTTTCGGGTGAGAATTGGAAGGTGTTGCAGAAGGGAAAAACAATTGTGGGAACAAGAGCTGTTTGGGGTCATCATCTTCTACAACTTCGGCCAAACTCTGGCGACTTTTCCAGCGACTTTTCCGGTCAAGTAAGTTGACTTTCTGAGTTGTTTTTATAGAGCTTTTCCTTGAGGATTTTGTGACAATGGGTAAAACCAAGAAGAACACACCCACACCCGGTATCCCCAGAAAACCCCCTGGTTACGTTTGCATTAATTAAATCAACTTATTTATCCACAAGTCTCTGTGGTTCGACCCTTACTTTTGTATACTGCTGCTTCGGCACTTGTACACTTGAAAGGTATTTTTATTACACAGTGGATTTTACTCCATCAAAAATATATCTCGAATGGTTCGAGACCTAGAAAATTACATTGAACCTTTGATGGAAATTGAACAAAGATTTACAAGGAGTTGTGAAAATTCGTTCAAAGTTGCACAAGTTACTTGCATATATGATAGGATACAATCTATAACAAGAAATACTGGATTTCTCAAAATAGAATGTACTGAGGTAAAGATCATTGAGAATGACATATTTACCACTTATCAAAATGCGAAGTCCGCTCCGTATTTAGATTAATGGCTTGAAGTCATAAAATCTAAAATGCAATCCATGTAGTATAATCAAGTTTGGAACTTGATCATTCTAAACTAAGGTGTAAAAGCCAAATGATGGAATTGAGTTTTCTTGGAGAAAACATGCATGGGTAGCAAGGAACATACTAATTAAGTAAGACTAAATGTGAAAAGGTTGACTCATATTTCGACTATGATAAACTTTCTCACTCGTAGTCACGCTTTAAGTTATTAGAATTCTCATTGTCATATCTTCATGTTTGGAATATGAAATTTGATAAATAGATATCAAGACAGTGTTTCTTAACGGGAACTAACTTAAGGATGTATTGGATACAACCTAAAGGTTTTGATAGTCCAGAAAATTATAATAAAGTATGTTTATTTGTGGAAATCCATGAGATGGATTGAAACAAGGTTCTTGGAGTAGAAACAATCATTTTGATGAAGTGTTCAAATCGTTAGAAATTCATCAAAGATGAGACTTGTGTTTACTAAGAAATTAGTGGGAGCATAGCCTAATTCCTAGTCTTGTATATGTGGTTGGCATATAATTTATTTTGAAAGAGTTTCTTAATGAAAGACTTAGGAAGAAGCCGCTTACATCCTTGAAATTAATATCTATTGATATAAATCTAGGAAGTTGATTGATTTGTGTCAAAGTACGTATAAAGACAAAGTACTGAATCGTTCAGTATGCAAGTCTCTTGGAGAAGAACTTGCAAAGTTGTCTAATGACATAATTCTTGGCAAGACTTAGTCTTAGTGGAAGACTAATGAGCAAGAATACATGATTAGGATTCCATATGCTTCGGCAATTGGATCTATCATGTAAGTCATATTATGTGCTTGGACGGGATAACTCATATACTTAGAGTATGATGAGAACAAACTAATCATATCCTAGTGAAAGTCACTAGATAATGGTCAAGAATATCCTTATGTACTTAAGAAGAACTAAGGATGCATTCTTGATGGTTGTTGACATGGGAGATGATCTAGTAAATGGTTACATAGATGCATGCTTCCACATCGACAAGGGTAATTTAAATCGCAGTATAAACATAGAGTTAAGCACCTATTTAGTCCTTAACCTACTGAGTTGTTTTCCTTTTGGTCCTTAACCTATTTTGGTTTTCCTTTTGGTCCTTGATGTTCCTAGTTGCAGGATAAAGTGGTCCTTAACCTATTTTAGTTTTCCTTTTGGTCCTTGATGTACCTATTTGTTGGACAAAGTGGTCATTGACCTATTTTGGTTTTCCTTTCGGTCAACAAGACATGTCGACGATTTTAAGGACCCCTTAAAATCGTCGACATGGCTTGTTGACCGAAAGGAAAACCAAAATAGGTCAATGACCACTTTGTCCTGCAAATAGGTACATCAAGGACCAAAAGGAAAACTAAAATAGGTTAATGACCACTTTATCCTGCACCTAGGTACATCAAGGACCAAAAGGAAACCAAAATAGGTTAAGGATCAAAAGGAAAACAAATCAATAGGTTAAGGACCAAATAGGTGTTTAACTCGTATAAACACATGTTTAAAGTAAGTGCTATTAGTTGGAATAGTTCCAAGTAAATACACTATAAATTATTCTACAAATAATGTTGAGTATTTAGTTACAAGAGTTGTAACTAAGGGAGTTGTTTGAATATAGATGTTTTTAGTAAAACAAGAAATAGTTTTTAGTACTACTAATCCTATGGACCTTTATTGTGAAATAATGGTTATTCCAAAAGCTAAGGTGCCAAAGGCTCATCTATGATCCAAAACACACATTCAGACATTTCCATCTCTACGAGAAATCGTTGATATGGGAGATGTCAAAATATGCAAAATACTTTATGATGATAACAAGGATAATCTTCCTACATAAGATTCTCCATATGCTGTTATGATGGTCATAAGCTAAGCTCAACGGTATTGGATACGCATTGAATGGGCTTAGTGCAAGTGAGAGATTGTTGGAAATTATGCCCTAGGCCCTTGACAAAAAGCCTTACGTTGCATCATGTTCTCATTTGTTATGGAGATAACAACCCTGGACTATTATATGTTTTACATGTTTATTATAATAACCCCCGTATCTAGTACTTATGAAGAACTAGTATAAGTTTAATTGAGGATCATATGATGATCATGTGTATATGATACAAATTAAGCTTATGGGTACTTGTTAGTGAACACGTACTGAACATGACCCGCTATGAGATTTATGTCATGGTCAGATGTCATAATTAAATCTCAAATAGTTATATCATTTATCCTTAGACCTGAGATTATCATAGTCTTCCACATGATGAACATTATGTTTGACGTACTCAAACGCTAACCCTAACCGGGTGGTTATAAAGGCTATGATTGGCATAATCGGATTCATGTAGGAAAGAATGATAAGTCAAGATGGGATTTGTCCCTCTCTCAAGAGAGATATCTGCTTGGCCTCTCGATGAGTGAGATTGATGATAGTGTATGGCCATACCCAAATGAATTGAAGTGTTCAATGTCATTTGCTCATATCAATCTACTCGGGATCGAGAAAGCATTGGACAACATAAGTTGACGTGGACCATGACTTATGTCCAATATGATATCGCGTGACAAAAGAATTGTGATATGTTCTATGAGGATAACGAACGTCGCTTAAGTTATATTAATTGGGTAGTCATAATGGTTTGCTAGAGTCCGCTCATGATTTATGAGTTTGACCTTGGTCAGACTCATTGCCAACTTAATATAATCCAATGGGGTCACACACAAAAGAACGAATTGTTTGAAAGGCTAAAATTAAGTTTCTGGTGGTGCTCGGCCGAGCACCTCATATGACTCGGCCGAGCAAGAGTTAACAGAAACTTGATATTTTTGGTACAGAGGTGCTCGGCCGAGCACCTTATTTTCTCTTGGGCATTTGATATTTTTACAAAAATAATGGTTAAACCAAAATAGTTTGGCAGTACACCCAAATCAATCACAGGTCATTAGCTTTGGTTTGATTTGAGAGTTTATGTGATATTGTTGTTAAAATTATCACGCATTTTAATGCCAAGAGTGATGAATTGACTCATAAGTTTTCTTTAAGTCACTCTGCTTATGTTTTGATAGTACTCTTTTGATGTTTGGGTGATTCTTAAATTAACTTTTTTTCTTTCAAAAATTTGGGGAAATTAGAATTTTATAATTTTAATAATTATCTCAAGGAAAAAAAAATTATAATACTACTGTTTTTTTGTAATCGTTTTCCCAATTTATGTGTGATAACTAGTTTATGCTTGGTGTTGCTACTCTATTTCTAAGTTATAGCCATACGCAAGAAAAGAAATTAAAAAAAAAAAATGAATACTCAAAATTAAAGGAACTTTCACATTGACTCCTAAACAGTTTGTTTGGGCCGGGTCAATTAAATTGTAGGGGAAATATTTTTTAAAATAAATAAATAAGAAGGAATTACTTTATAAGTTTTTTTTTTGGAACAATATTTCATAAGTCGAGAGTTTGAAGCTTAAATATACTAATGACTTGAAAAGACCAAAAAAAAACCCCAGAGAAAATGGAGTTTAGATGGCACATGTTAACTTTCCGTTTAAAATCTAACAAAACTCTTGCCAGGGTTCTGAATTTATACAAAAACGATAGTCTGGGCCCTAAAGTGAGAAATATTAAATCATAGGCCCCTAACCGATACAACATGTAAACATTGGGGGTAGTAAAACGAGATTAACCCTTTAATTTTCTCCTCTCACATAAAATCCCTAACCTCAACTCAATTTCCTCTTTTTTGTTACCCAAACTCATCACCTTAAGGATCATTTTTTTTTAGCATTTCTATCATGTTTTTGTATCCGTCTCTTTTTTTTGGATAATCCTTGTACCAATCCGAATAAGTGAAAACTTTTTTTTTTGAGTGGAGAGGTTACATAACTACCGTGGAGAGTGAGATAGTGGGTTATTTTAGATTAATTTTAGGCCATTAGATCATTTTCTGAGATTCAATCACAGCCGCTCTTTGTAAAGCGGTTATTCTTGCTTTCTATTGTAGTATAGATAGATTGAAATGTATCTAGTATAAATTATCTTTTTGAGCGTCTAGCACACTACTAAAAGTTCTGGACCAATAGGCACACTTTTCATACTCACAACACTTACACTTTCTCTCTCCTACTCACTTTTCATACTCACAACACTGACACTTTCCTTAATTTTCGTGCTAATTTTTTTTGTGCCCATTAGTTTGGGAGGCAGGGAGTTTATACTCCCTTATCCCAATTAAAACTAGGGTTAATAACAATTTAAACCCTAAAGTCATATACCACCCTCCCAAACGAACCTTGATTTTTTTTCCCGCCAAGCCAGACCTTTAAGTGTAAAAAAGTCATCAGTTAAGACCTTTTTGACGGATTTTGTTAGAAAAGTCAGTTAAGTAGCATGTGCCATGTACATGATTGACAAAATGGATGGGTTTGTAATTTATAATAGCTATTAAGGCTTTAGTGAAATTCTTAAAACTTAAAGGGTTAAAAAAAATCAAATGGACAATATTTTTCTGCATATTTAGTATATAAAAAATACCAAAAAAATTATAAGTACAATTTAAAAATAAATATCATATTTGGTATTGATTTAATTAAAAAATTTCAATAAAACCTTTAGTATTTTTAATATTTTAAAATTTTAAAATATATAAAAATTAATATTTCGTTTTCACTATTTTATCTTTTCTTTTTCTTTGTTTTTGTCATTTTTTTATTTGTCTTGATTTATTGTTGATGTAATAATTAGTAAGATTAATTTTTTAAATATTTTTAAATTTTAATATATTAAAAATACTAAAGGTTTTATTGATTTTTTTGTTAATTAAATCAATTCCAAATCTAAGAATTATTTTTAAATTGTACTTATAATATTTTGGTAAAAAGTTTTGATATATTAAATATGCAAAAAATATTGTACATTTGATTTTTTAACCCTTTAAGTTTTAATAATTTCACTATAGCCCTTAGTACCTAATATCAATTAAAAATCCATCCATTTTGTCTATCACGTGGATGGCACATGCTACTTAACTGACTTTTCTAACAAAATCCGTCAAAAAGACCTTAACTGGCGACTTTTTTACACTTCAAGGTCTGATTTGGCGAAAAAAACTTCAATGTTCGTTTGGGAGGGTGGTATATGACTTTAGGGTCTAAATTGACATCTTCAAAAAACAAGGGATGGGGAAAAAAAACTATATCCCTCTTCTTCCTCCTCCGTCACACACACACACACATACACACTCTCTCTCCTCTCTCTCTCTCTCTCTCTCTCTCTCCAGCCTGCCGGCGACGGCGCCTCCCACTGCCAAAGCTCTCCCCGTCGTTCGTTCGTCACACACACGCCGCATCTCCCTCTTTCCTCGTTGCTCATACGCTGTAGCCCTAATTTGAGATGAAGCGCCGATCTGGATTCCAGCACCGGCAATCGATTTCTCCGTTCATCTCTCCGATTCGTCTGATCTGTAGCCGGCGATGAGGGACGACGACGGTGATCGTGAAGAGGGACGACGACGGCGATCGTGAAGAGTGGATTTCTCCGTCCTTGTTCTCAAACTCAAACCAAACCCCCATTCTTCTACAAGCTGCATTTCATCCTTGTCTTTGTGCCCAATCCTAATGAATTATTGATGAATTCGTTCATAAAAACTGGGGATTTGAAAAGAATTGCAATGGTGGAGTGGGAAGGGTTGCCGGTGGGGTTTTGACAAGAAAGAATTTTGGGTTCTGGGTTTCGTTTGGAGTACGAAGGGGGTTTCGTTCTTTATTCCCTGATTCTATTTTCTCCCCCAAAATCTTGATTTTTTAATTTTGATTTTTGAAGTTTCGATTTTTGATTTCTGGTTTGCTTGTGTGTATAATCTGCGTGTATTCATATGGCGGTGTTTGGCCGGTGTTTAGCATGGCGGTGCAGTGGTGGCGGTGCGGTGGTGTGGTGGCCGGTGGTAGTAGTGGTGGAGAGAATGGTGAGGATAATTTGGTTGAAATTTAAAATTTGTATTTTGATTTTCATTAACAAATTTGACTGTACTCAAATTTTATATTTGAACAGTTTTTAAGTAAATGATTAGTGCTTAATCATAAATGTTGAATCTCTTAATTCAATTTCATTATCACTTTTCACAATATAATACTATTATTCCTTAATCCTCGTGTCGGGAGAGAAAATCCTAATTCGGATGGGACGGAGGGAGCAATGCTTATATATAGGTATTAATAAAAAAATTGAAAATAAAAATTAATTATATTCCCCACAAAAAAATGCTCCATATTTAATTAAAATATAGTACTATCCCTATATTTTTTGTTTCATTTTTAAATCATTATAATGTTTTTTAATTATTTATATTCCTCACATAAAATTTGGAAATAAAAATTATTTTACAATATTAATATAATAATTAATGAAGTAATTACTTATTTATATCCAATGAAATATTTTTTTAATA
Organism: Campanula takesimana; assembly: GCA_026119855.1. Lineage (NCBI taxonomy): Eukaryota > Viridiplantae > Streptophyta > Magnoliopsida > Asterales > Campanulaceae > Campanula > Campanula takesimana. Next base: position 251,327 of record JAOWBW010001544.1, on the reverse strand, counting down.
ATATTTATTTTAAAAGTTTGATAAATGTTTTTTATTTCAGCCCTTTTGAATTTAGAATTTTCATTAGGCCCCTTAATAGCTAGTATCAATTCAAAGTCACCCAATTCCGTTAGTCACGTGCATGACACATGCTACATAACTGACTTTCTAACGAAATCCGTCAAAAAAGCCTTATTTGGCGTACCGATTTGACAAAAAAAAACATATCAGGGTTCGCTTGAAAGGATGATATGGTACTTCAGGGTCTAAATTGTAATTAACCCTTAAAACTATGTACATACTTACCTTTTTGGATACCTTATTACAAAGTGAAGTGCGCTTGAGTGCAGTGGCAGTATCGTAATAAGTGTTGATGCATGTATAGTTTTTAATATGACCCTTTTGTAGCGTTTTAAAAATATGCGACCCTCTTATGACATTATGCTTATGCTGAAGGGCTCTAAGCCTAAGCTCTAAAAGTTTACGGCAAAAAATCCTAAATATTCTTACTTTCTCATTTCTATTTTTTTTCCCTTGCAAATATATATATATAAGTACTGAGAGAAAAGGGTAAAAGTAATTTATAAGACACTCATTTTAAGACAAAACACTCTACAAACTATACATTCATTTTGGACCGAAAAAAGTAGTTTACACACACACACACACACATATATATATATATATATACATATTTATAATGTACATTATATTCTAGTATGCATTTATACTATACTCATAATATTATATGTTGAGATCATTACAGGTATTTGTGTCTATATGTATCCATTCTTAAAAATTATATTTTGCCATTTCATTGAAGATTGTTTTAACTCTAGCCCAAATTATATAATATCCACTTGTATTTTTTAGAGAAATTTAAGGAGTCGACATTTAGGCGATTTTAGTAACACACACACACACACATATATATATATATATATATATATATTAATGATCTCAACCTATAACATTATTAGCATAAGTGTAAAACTAAAACAAAATGAGTTTAAAGTAACTTCACCAATAGTTGTGGATGAGGCTAATATGAATTGATTCAACAAAGAGCAAGTGGCTAAACTTCCCTCACCATGTACCGATGCTAAGGACTCATTTGATTAAAAAGGATAATAAAAAAATTAGTAGCGCAATCTTTAATCATTTCTAAATTAATGTGTGTTAACACAATATGTGCAAACTTGATGGGGGTGGAATTGTAAAAAAAAAAAAAAAGTTGACTGAAATATGTTCTGTAATTTTTGCCCCCGTTACACAACCTGTACTCATCATTCACGAAACTGCGTAAACACGAGCTCTTGGACTGGGCAAGCCTAGTTTTTAACCACCGCGTACAGCGTACTATTCAAGTATTTTAAAGGAACCAAAATTTGAGCATCAGATATATTAGCCATAAGGGCAACAAGAGGCTCTGAAATGCCCAACGCCCTTGTCTAAACCATGCTCCTATACTTCAATTTAAACCAAAAAAGAAAACCACGCGGACTGGATAGTTTAACCAAGTAAAAATAATAGTACTCCGTACTACGATTAAATAGAGAGTATAATAAAAGTGTATTTTGCTATCAAGTCAATAGAAAAAGAGGGACGTCGGTTAACAGAAGAACATAGAATCACTGACGTTCTTATGAAGCATGGGTAGTTCTGGCACAGCAATGCTACCAGCAGAAGTCAACCCACCACCACCACCACCACCATGGCTAGAAGATGTGTCTGACAGGTCATCAAACTTGATAAACTGCGACATTTGCGCAGCTGCCAGATGGGCATAGCATATTGGAGCAACTGCACGTACAACAACAAGCAATATACATAACACTTAATAAGAAGGGTCAATAAATAAGAAATATATTGCAATTTAGAAAGATGCTTCAGAAACTGTTTCTTAAAAACTTTGCAAATTATACGTGGCTTACCTACAGAAACTGCCGTGGTGCTCCTCTGGTACCTGAAAAGTTTACAGTTCAAACCACATTACAGTCAGGTCTAAATGGAGACGGATAAAATGCATTGTATCTAAATGATTGATATTTGTAAATACTATAGTTTCAATTTACCGTTAGAAAATCCATTTGTAAGTAAAAGGTATCAAATGCAGTTAGGTACTTTGGCAAATGCGATGAACTCAATTTATATGCTTACACATAGGATAATGAATGGGCGAGTTCCTGCAAATCATCCGCTGAAAATCCAATCTCATCGTGTAGCACATGATAATGAGTGGGCCGAGTTGTCCCCTGCATTGTTATATGTAAGTATTTTGTCTAAATCGGAAAATCAATAGTTGGGATCATTAAATTAAATCATGTACGCCATAAACAAATTTAAAAAAAAATGTAATAAAACATAAAATCTTGCATAGAACTCACAATCATCCCAGCATGTGCACACAAGTAAAAATCATTATTCCGAGGGTGGCAGATTTTGTTGTCGATAACCGTTCCTGTTTATATAACATAAACAAGGTAGACGTCAATTAATGAATTTAATGTAACTTAATTTGATTAAGGTCATATTTTTTTTTAAGTTTCAGAGTGACTAACCAGGAGGAACATTGTCAGGTGCATTAGGAAGGAAGAATTTAGTATGATGATTCTTCTGGGCAACAATAACTGTGAACTTCGGATTCCACCTCTCGTCCAAAAATTTGCAAGCCTGCAGTCAACAGACAGATTGGGATTTAACATTGTATGGTACTTTAATTACACAAAAGAATTACAGCTTATAAGTTTTATTCAGAGAGAAAACCTCAATAATCTGGTCCAGTTCTTTGTTTAAGACCTGGTTGAACTGAGATTCACTAACTCCGTCCCTATATTTGCAACACCAAAATATGTCAATAAATGATTTTGATCAACAAAAATGCAAATTAAAAATGCTGGAAAGGCAGGAATATGCATAAAAACAGGAACATATGCCAGAGAAGTTCTAATGTTAACATTCAAAAAATAAAATTAATGGCGCATGATCATAAACCATGAATGGCATGAAACTTTAGGCTAGGGATATGGTTCATTACTAGAACCTTTTGTTATTAGCTCACTGGAATCCAAAAGAATTTCAGGGTAGATAAGCTAAAATTTCAAAAAAAATGGAAGAAAAAACCTCATGTTGGCTTTCTTTTTGAGAATAGCAAAACTGTTCAGATCCCTCAGAAATTTTCGACAATGGAAAAAGGGCAATGCTAGGCTTACAAGATCTCTCTTAGCAAGTTCAGAAAATGGCTTCTTGCAATTAGTTCAAGCGAAATATTTAAATTAACATAAAAATGCTTCAGAATTATCATCGACTCACTCCCAGAAAACTGAAAATTAAGACCAAAATATTTCTCAAATTACATGCTGGTCTTAAGTAAGAGGGTAGAAGTTAATCTGTAAAACTAAGTAGTCTTAGAATTAAAAAAATAGAAGGACGGACTATAATTTAGGGAAAAAAAAAAAAAAGGATTCTTAAAAGCAGCAAATACATAAAGATTGGAACAGATGAAGGGAAATGAAGGGCCAGATAATACACCAGAAACAGGACATTTCTTCCAGCCCAACAGACAAAGTGTAACATACCTAAAAATGATTATCTGATCTGGCTTCATTTGCTTTGAACCACTAGTATAGAAGTCCATTAGCAGCTCCCTGAAACAAACAATACTCTTGTAACAACTTCACAATTAAATATAATCACGCCAAAATTTATTGTAAAAACTAAACCAATTTCCACCAACGCAAACATTTCATATGGTCGATTGTAAAGGAAATAAGTATATCATATAACAACCTGAACATGCCCCGATCTTCATTACCCATGGGCTGAAAGAGAGAGTCAATCATCTCAAGTTTTGGGGACTGTGTACGGACACGTGCCCTGTATCTGGAAACTTGTGGCCACTTCATGGAACCGACCACCTACATATTCAGACAATATTAAGAAAAACAAAATAAATGGTATCAGATAAGTTAGTTTTCAAAATCTTGATGAGTAGCAACTAAACTATCCAGAAATTAGGTAGTATGTTACCGCAGCAACTGACGGAACGTCAGAACGACCAGGAGAACCATGGGAGACGTCCATTCCAACTATCAGAGTTGGGGCTCTAGAAACAAGAGGTATAGAAGAAGACTGCTCAATAGCTAAAACGGAGTTCATGCCACCCATCTACAAAGAAACAAGTAATTATCAACTACAATATCAAGCTGACTTAATCACACAGATACCATATATAGAAAAAAATTATAATGTGTACTGATTCCAGTTAGAGATAATTTTTTGATTAAAAAACCAACCTTGGCATTGATTTTCAAGAGCACATTTGTGAGGTACTGATCATTTACTCTTGTAGGTGCAATGCACTGTGTAACGATCCCAAGCTCCGCAAGACACTTTTTCTTCCATGGACCTTCATTGTAGTTGTTAACAAAATTCAACTTAGAATTCGTAGTAACATTAGCTTAAACAAGTATATGCAGGAGAAAAAACCAACCATAGATATCAGAGTTTTTCTTCTCGGGAAGAATGCACAGAAGAAATTGAGGAGGCCCAGGGAGTCCAGCTTTTATCATTTCAAACATTTTTTCCACTCTGATAGGGGCAGGATTGCGCCTAAACTGAGGATTCTCTTCAAAAGTTTTAAATGGGTTGTTGATCATCTACAACCATAAATAGAAGTAAGAAAAGACACTAGTACTACCAATTTATCCCAGCCTTAAAAGGAAATAATAAAACTAACTGATGCTGCCACTAAAAAAAGTAGGGCAAAAACATACGATTCCTTTTGCTGCCCCACAATTGGGAAGATCTCTCGACAGGCCACGCGTGTCACAACGGGCAGAAAAGTTAACTATAGCCCAACGTTCTATGGTCATTGGATCAAACAGTTTCTGCAACGGTTATCCTCATACTTGTCAGTACCAACAACTTAATTTGACATATACCCTCCTTCCCAAAATGAAGGTCCAAAAAAATATTTTCTAATTTGCCCTTGATCAAGAACAAGTTTAGAAACTTTTTGGACATTCATTTTGGGAGGGAGGGAGAAGAAAAATAAACAACTGGTAAGGAGGTTACTTTGCCATTAAAGTTCCATCGTCCATTGCGAGGAAAGAAGTCTGCCCCAGTGCCCACTTTTAGCTGCAAGTAAAAAGGAAAGTAAAACAAGATTAGAAGGTATCTCTAATGTATGATCTTAAATTTAACAAACTACGCGTGGAAATAAAAGTACCTTCGGTGCAGACAAGATCCGGCCCTCAACCTGGGTGAATTGAGAGCTGATGGAAATTCCAGACGAACCCAAGAGCGGGTCCGCATCATAATTACTGCGTTTCAAAGCCTGCAGCATCATAGTGTCCGTCAATTCACAAGAATTTAAATAAATGAATAGATACTTGGAACTCAAATTATATTAGCAGGGACAACTTACATCAGTCAGCACTCTCATCCTTTCTTGGGGTTTCTGACGAGATTTCTCTACAAGTGAAGCTCTTTGCAAGTTTGACAATGCCTTGGTATAGCGTTGCAATGAGACAAGATTGCAAAGCTACAAACAGAAAGTAAAATTCAATGAACTAGCATGAAAAGCTAAAGACAGAGAAAGTAAAACCCAATTACTAAATTTTCTAGACATTGATTTATAAGTTTTTTTCTATATAAATTACCTCAACTGGAACAAATATAGGATGGTTCGATTTCCCAACATTTATGCATGGAAAATCAGCAGAGTGTTGCAACTCTATACGGCGATGCTCAACGAAGTACTGATATACAGTCATTTCAACCTCAGTTACATCCTTCCCATTTCTCTGTTTCATTATGAACCTGTAGACATATGAAACTCTCATTTTAAAAGTATTTTAACATCGAAACAGTCTAGCCCTTAAAAAGCACCGAAAGAAAATGAAGAAGCAAAATATTACGTTTGTTCTCTGCAGCATTTATCACTTAATCCAGTGATCTTAAATTCTGAATTTGAGGGTAAAGTCTTGATCCTGAGACTCTTGAGCATTCTTTTAGCCTGTTAATAGTGCAAAGCAACAATCAAAGAAGCAAACAGTTTTAATATGTTTATCAAGTAATGAACAAACACGAGATTGTAAATTCGTTACCTTGATCCAGTCTATCTCACGAGGATTGTTGCTACGGATATTTTGATTGGCAAGAAGAAAATCAATAACTGGACCAGGCTTCACTATCATTGTGGTAGACACATCTACAAACGACAAATTTATATAGAGAGATAAAATGTCCGTCACAGGATAAACAAAAAAATGATAATAACTACAATATGAAAACTTACCAATATTTAGAGAAAGACCTCCTTGAGTAGCACGGAAACTCGAATGGAAACCCCGACATCCAAAAACACCACCCCCAATGTCTGCGAAGTTGTTCGGTTCGTTATGGAAGAATGATTGACGAACAAGAAGACAACCTCTGCACATAACAAAAAGTTAGTGAAATGTCAGAAAAACTAAGTAGCAGAAACCATGAATGATGAAATCTTACTGCTTGGCTGCATGTTGCCTAAGTATGATGTCGAGTACCCTCACAGCTTCTTGGAAATGATCAGACTCCTGTCCACGCAGTGCATCCACAATTGCTTGCATTGGGATTCTGGTGGAATAGCTTATTACTACCTTAAATGTTTTTGATTGATACGGACGCCTTGCTCTTTTCCGGTCATTCTCATTTGGGCTTCCACTTCCCACGTTTCTTAAAACAGAAAACATAACTTTCATATATAAGAGGCATATAAAAGACGGTACAAGCAAGAATGTAAAACAGAATGCAGAGATTCTATCCACCAACGGCAGAGCCATGCCTTCTTATAAGAGGGAAATTGCTCCCATTTCTTTTCTAAAATATACCAACTTTGCAGTAGTAAGTTTTGAAGAAATTGCTTTTCATCATTTAGAAAATATCCCCCCCCCCCCTCTTTATAAAAAGAAAGAAAAAAAATAACATTGTATTATCATTTTACCCGCAACAAAACTAAAAATTTAGTTATTACTACATCATAATATTTCATGTCCAAAATAATTTTGACCCGGTTTAAATAAATTTCTAATTTCTGGCTCCGCCGCTCCTATCCACCATACCTATTTGTGGAGGTCTCTTCTAAAACGACAGGGAACTCAAGAAGATTCTGTGGGAGAGCCCCGATGGTGAACAAGGTTTTCTCCCCATCATACGCCAGGTCTTTACCGGCCAGTTCTGCATTGTACATCTCATGGACCTTGTCAAGTAATTTCCTTCCAACACCCTTGGCTTCGACAGGGGTACCATCTTCATAAAAGAGAGAAACCTAAACCAACACAAACAACATAATCAACTTCTGATTTATAACTGTTACATTTTCCTATCAACAAAGTGGGGAGGGAGAAAAAGATGCATACACTGTATTGAAAGTAGTGGCCATCAGTTTTCGCGACTGCAACTTTAAAATGATTAGTCAGTAGTTGAAGTTTTTGTCCCCTTTGACCAAGTCCACGTCTGGCCATAGGACTGCGCTTTGGTTTGGAAGCTTTTACAGGAACCATATTTGGGGGTATAACTGGTGGGGGTGGGGGTAGTGACTCTGGTACATCTTTGTCTGAAGACTCCATTTGTTGTGACTATCTGACCACGGAATGAAGAAAGAGATGTAAGATATCAAATTGATTTTAAGCAATCCAGGAGTCCCATGATTGATTGGTTACAGTTTTATGAATTCACATACAAAAAAATAATCAGAAACAACTTCATATACACTTAAGGAGTAAGTTCTCGCAACAATCTAATATCACAACAGCAGTGAACAGACCAATGCAGCTTTTTAACAAATATCTACTCGTATTTGTATACCGCTAATTACAAGATGAACGGACAAATAGTAGATTTCTACAGAAACAAACAGCAATCAGGCAAGAACTGAAAGGAAGTGCACCAAAGTGCATGTGTAAGAATTCAGGGGATTTAAACGATAACCCAAATAGAAAATCCCAATCGCCAAGAAGTTATTATCTGAACGATTTGCGAAAGAATAGCCTGTAGATAATTTTGAGGGCCATTAAAAGGCGAGTTTGAATAAACACATCAACCTCTAGAGAACAAACATGATTTTACCATCAACTACAAAAGAACTGATTAATACTACTTGTGTAAATGATTCATTCTTTCCATATTGAGTATCATCAACACCATTCTGAACTTTTACAAATTATCATCAGTAATATACATTAAACAAGAAATGTATTTATTCTCTCGTTCTCTCTATGCATAAAAGGGAAAACATTAATTGCAAGCAGTAAATTCTTCCCTCTCAAAATATCAATCTTAAGCCTACTAACATGCAGATCTTGAGCATAATTTATCACCAAGTAAAGGGTTTCAGCCAGTACAGAATTTATCAAGACAAACACACACACACACACACACACACACACATAATGGTAAGTTGGTAATTGACTACAAAGCTTTCTATAAGCAGAAAAGAAATAACCATGAACCAATAAACTTGTGTAACTATCACAGAGATGATTAATCTCAGTTGGTCAAAATAGAATCAGAAGCATAGTGACAAGGACTAGACACTATAAGCTGCTAGTTCACAATAAAGCAAACTACAGAACCCTTTCATTAAAGCAAGAGAGAGAAAAAGAACAAACATTCCCAAATAGGTATTCATTATTTTGAACACAACCCCAAAATGCTCAGAATTTTTTTAGCAAGTTTTAGTGCAAAAAACACAACCTAATCAGACTGGTGAATATTTTACTTGACATAAAAAAATGAAAAAATAAAAAATAAATAGAAAAATAAACAACCTAAGCAGATCTAGATATTTTTGTTCTACATATCTAAGCAACAATAAAAATAGATAGAGAAAATTAAAACGTTTCACATAATCACAGGTTTATGAGCAATATTAAAATAAAAAACAGACCCATTACAGTTTATAAATCTATTAATGCATCAATGTATGTATGTAAAGATTACATAAATCTATTGAAAAAAAAAATAACAAAACAGAAAATCCGTAATAAATTATCTCGTGTAAAACAAAATCTAAGCAGCTTAAACAAGATCTGAGTGTATTATTTTACAAATTTAAGTAACTACCCAAGATATAGTAAATATATAATAAACGGGGAACAACGCACCAACCACAATCACTGTATATAGCTGCAAAAAAAAAAAAAAAAAAAAAAGAGAAAAAATAAATTATGAACAGACCAAGAGGAAGAAGCTTGGTCACCACGAAAAGCTTCTGTTAGCACAACAACTGTAGAATGCCAGAAGAAGTAAAAAAACATGAAAACGTGATCAATGGAGACGAAGCAAAAAACAAAACTGAGTAAATGTAGGGGTAGCTAGATATAGATATAGAGAGAGAAAGAGGGTTTTATCGAACCTGATTTTTGTTCTCGCCTGAGTTCTAGAGAGAGAAAGAGTAAAACCCTAGGTGGGTCTGTGAAGGGACTAAAACCTAGAGAGAAGGAGGAGGAGGAGGAGGAGGCGGAGGAGGAGTTTGGGAGGGAGTTGTACGCTCTACTGGGTGGCAACCATTTTTGTACAACTATTTTGGTGTGTGTGTGTGTGTACGCCGACTCTCGTTCTCTCTCTAGAATCCCTAAAGAATGGATATCATGCATGGACCCCGGAATGACGGCCCAAATTTAGTGAAGCCTTATTGACGGTTAAGATTGAAACAAAGTATAATCACCAATGAAAGATTCTCATGCTAAAAAATTAGAAAATAATAATAATAATAATAATAATACTAGGGGCACAAAAAAAGGTCACAGAAACTCGCTCACAAAATCTTAGGTGTAATGATGTTATTGGTGTTTTTCATTAGACTGTGGCGGGTCCACTATCGATGCAACCAATAAAATATTGCCACCTCATGTTGTGAGCAAGATTTTGTGACCTTATTTTATGCCCCTAGCATTGCTCAAAAGTTAATGTTGTGAATATAAAAAATAAAGTATGAGAGAGAAAGTGAATATGAAGTTTTTGTTTATAAGAATGACAAGTGTGTCACTGTAACGACCCGAGCCCGGAGACCCAGCCTGCTACATAAGCACCACAAACTGGCCAACTGAACACAGATAACTGGGTCCACTCGGTTTACCACAGGCCCACCTAGTAGTCCATGGATGTTATTGGTGCTCAATGGTAGTATAGTGAAGGCTTATATATCAAAATCAAAACCTATATCTTTCCGACGTGGGAGGTGAGATTTCACAGTGGCGTAGTATATTTAAGGTAATAAACTAAATCAAAAACCTTAAATCGTTACATACGGAGTAGTAGTTTTCGGACTTCAAAACAATCAATACATATCAAATATAGACTAAATTACCTTTTGAACATTTTCCAAGTAATTAGACAATTAAATGATTACAATGACAACTACTTAATCATAAATAAAAGTAGTTTAGGCAAAATATGTCAAAGTTGTATGAAAAAAACGTAAAACTACAAATATTTTGGAACAAAAATTTCTCCAATATATACAAATACTTTTGAGACGGTGGGACTAGTATATCGATCTTAATTTTAAATTTTGGCTAGATACTTTGGTCACTTAACTTTTTTTGCAAATTTCAAATGTGCCCACTTATGTATTTTTTATTTTGCAATGTCCTCACTCTTAATTACATAATTTTTGCCATATTGTCACTTTGTTAATGTAGTCGTCAGTTATTTAACGAATTAATGTGTGCCATCATTTGACTAACACCCGTCTAAGAATTTAACGTATCTGTCAAATAAGTTAAAGCAAATAAACGAAAGGACTTTGAGACGGTGAAGGACCAATCTACTCTCAACTATGACTTGAGCTAACATTTCTACCCCTCTCCTTCCACCCTTTCCCTTCCTAAACATTTATGAGACACCCCTTAACCATGTTGTTAAACGCATCCAAAAAAAATATTGAGTAAACCCGTATTGATATACACACTTTAAATAAGTGCACTCAACATACAACATCCAACTCGTTCTTCCTTTTATCCTTTTCAACCCTAAAACACACACATTTTTTATTTCCAACAACTTCCATAGATTCCGGTCACCTTCATAATTTTTGGCCATCTTCATAGTTTTCGGCCATCACCATAATTTTCGGCCAAATGTATACCTTCCCCGAAACAAAATATGCTTCACTGAAAAAAAAAAACCATTCCCATAATTTTCAATGACCTCCATATTTTCGTTTTCTTAGACTTCTTCTTTTTTTCTTTTCTTTTCTTTTTTTTTCTTTCAATTTTGTCCGAAGTTCAAACTTAGGGGTGTTCAGAAATTGGGGTCCAACCTTAAGAGATGTTGTCAAAATTGAGGCCTAAACTTGAGATTTTTTTTTTCTTTTTTAATTGGGGTCCAAACTTTGAGAAATTTCAAAGATGAGGGGTCCAAACTTATATTTTTTGCAATCAGGGTTTGGATTGAATATAAATTCAGTACTTTGGGGTTAATCGGTTATGCCCACAAGAAATGACCAATCAAATTTCAATTAAGTTGCACATGCTCAACACGTGATGATTTAACAAGATTGCTAATGAGCTTGTAGAAAAACTTCTATTTTCTATCATTTTGGTCCTTTATCGCTAAAATTAAAACATCGGGCCTCTTTCTATGAACAACCCCCAAACCTTAAACCCTTAATTGTAATTTGTCCTTGTATTTCTTCGAGTATGAGAGTGATAATTAATAAGGTAGGTGTGGTAGTTTCTTGTATCTATAAGAATAATAAAACCTTAAAAGCAGCTACTATTTTGTGTTAGATCAATATGGCTTGCAACACAAATAATTTGGTACCTTCCATTAATAAAATCATAACTATGACATTAATATAAAGTATGGTCAAAATAGTCAATGTGTAGAATCCCTGAAATGTTATTTATCTATCTTTGATGGGCAAGATAGTAAATCAACATTGCTTTGGAAATGAATAGGTATGGTCCCTATTTGAAGTGTCACCATGTTTACTATATAAAGGCCCCTCCATCAAGCCTTAAACATACTTGATTCTTACTTTCTCTCATCTAAATTATCTCTTCATTATTGAAAGAACTTTTGAGAGACTAAGAGACACTTTCATTTAGAAGATCATCTCCCTACATTATCTTCTACTTCATTCTTATTCTCCCTTCAAGACATCAAGATGGATTCAACAGGTATACATTTATTACATGCTTCCGCTTCATCTCTTCCTCTTTCTCTTACTTAAATATGAGTGTGGCATTCAGGGATTAAAATTGTTCTATCAATTGGTATCAGAGCCCCGCTCATTATTTAGTTTGAGTTTGAGTTCTTGTTTTAAAGCTTTATGCTTTGACTATGATTCATTTTCCCTGTTGAATCTTAAGGTATTTGATGATTGATTAAGGACTCTAATTCATTCATAGAGTACTGATGATCTTCATCTAAATTAAGTAAATGGTTTGAAAAAGTTTTGTTATTTAAAAATGGTTCTTGTGAGACTATCCCTTCATAACATGGTTTTATGTTTAAATACATACCATGTGGATCTACTCACTTGATTCCACTAAGTTAAAGCAAGATTATCCCTATATAACGTGGTTTTATGTTTTAAGTACATACCATGTGGATCTACTTGCAATTCATTAATTTTGGGAAAGTTTTAAACAAAATTCAGAAGTGCAGAAAATCGCCTTGCTCGGCCGAGTCCTTTGCTTTGCTCGGCCGAGCATATGAAAAGGCGCGAACTGCTCGGCCGAGTCCTTTGTTTTGCTCGGCCGAGCAGATGAACATGCGCCAAAATTGACATAAACCGGTTGGATCTTTGGTCGAGTCCGGTTCGGTTCTCTTGAAAACCCGGTCGGGTTTTTAGCTTTGCCCGGTCGGACCAAGACTTGCACGGCCGAGCGTTTGGATTTGCTCGGCCGCGCATTGTATGTCAACAAAGGCAAAATGTTCTGATTAAAAGTGCTCGGCCGTGTCCGTTGTTCTGCTCGGCCGAGCAGATCAATTTTCAAACAATCTGATTTAAAGTGCTCGGCCGAGCACTTTCCTTGACTCGGCCGAGCAGTCACTGTTCACAGATTTTTTGGAAAAATTCTTATTTTCTGTACAACTTTTGTTTCCCTTGGACAAAACATTAATTTTTCAAACCTTAAAGCCCTGATCAATTATATGCTTAAATAATTTTATTCATTATTTAAATAATATTATCACCTAAGTGATTAACGTTATTTAAATGCAAAATTATCAAAGTGTTGAATGTTTAAGATATGAATGACTTGAATTTTCCAAAGAAGATCTTGACATTTGACTAACAATGGTATATTAGGCTGGAAACCTTGACTGATCTCCTCAACCATCCGAACGGATTGGTGGAACGACTAAGGTTGAACAACGCCACGTACTAAGAAAGTCTTAAGCATTCTTGTGATGACATATAAAATGAACATTTGGTAATTTTATTAAATGCTTAAGACTACCCAAAGGAAGATTAAGCATTTAATCAAATATTGTTCAAATTACTTGTCATCTAAAGTAGTTATTTATGAGTCAATTCGCAATCCAAAGATTAGTTTTGATGTCATGTTAATTGCTTTATTGATGGATTTCATTTGATATAATTGATCTTTTAATTTATAATGTAGTTACTTATTATTGTTTTGTATTCATTCTTGTTCTCGATTCCCAGATTTACTTAACGCTTCTTCTATTACTGCTGCGATGAGCACAATTCCAATGCTTAATGGGACAAACTTTAAAACTTGGAAAAACAAAATTACTATGATCTTGGGCTGCATGGACATAGACCTCGCATTTAGGGAGCCAATTCCTCTTCCTCTTAGTGAAGATAGCACCGCTGAGGATCGCTTGAACTTTGAGAAGTGGAAACGCTCTAATCGCGTAAGTCTTATGATCATGAAAAATGTTGTCCCGGAGGCATTTCTCAACAGTGTCCCCGAGGACGTTGATGCTAAGACCTTTCTGGAAACCCTTGAGCGGCGCTTTGCTAAAAGCGAAAAGTCGGAAACAAGTTCTACCCTAAGGAAACTTGTTTCCATGAAGTACAAGGGTACCGGGAACTTAAGGGAGTATATTTTAGAAATGCTTCACTTATCAACTAAACTAAAAGGACTTAAGTTAGAGATATCGGAAGATCTTCTCGTCCATTTAGTGTTGATTTCTCTTCCTCCTCAGTTTGGTCACTTTGAGGTGACCTATAATTGTCAGAAAGACAAGTGGGATATTAATGAATTAATCTCACATCTGACACAAGAGGAAGATAGGTTGAAGCAATCTAAAATTGAAAGTGCTCACTTAGCATCTACCTCTTCTCATGGGACTAAGAGAAGAGGGAAGGAAATTGCGGTAACAAGCAATAAGAAGCCTAAAGGATCATCTGATGATCGTAAGGAAAAGAAGTGCTTCTTTTGCAAGGACCCGAGTCATATGAAGTACGACTGCCCTAAGTATCACGCTTGGCGTGCTAAGAAAGGTATGTCATTTGGTCTTGTTTGTACTGAGGCTAATTTAGTTTCAATTCCTACATATACATGGTGGTTGGATTCTGGTGCAACAACTCACATTAGTATGTCTATGCAGGGTTGCCTGAATTACCGAAGACCCAGTGAAGATGAAAGATTCATCTATATGGGAGCTGGGAACCCGGTAGAAGTCATAGGCATTGGAACCTTTAGATTGTTGTTAAGTACAGGATATTATTTTGTATTAAATAATACTTTTATTGTACCTTCGTTTAGAAGGAATTTAATATCTATCACTGTTTTGGACAAAGAGGGTTACTCTTGTTCATTTGGTAATAATAGATGTGATTTATATTTCAATTCCATTATTGTTGGTACTAGTACTTTATCAAGTAGTGATAATCTTTATTTGCTTAACACTACTCAAACAATCAATGAGTCCCATAATAATGAAACTAAATCTAAGAAGCGAAAGTTTTCAAGTGAAAATTCTTATACCTTATGGCATAGGCGTTTGGGTCATATCTCCAAAAGGAGAATTGATAAGCTTGTGTCAGAAGGAATCATAAATAAACTTGATGTTCCTGAAAAGGACTTTTGCATTGAATGCCTAAAAGGAAAGTTTACAAACTCGAAAAGAAAGGTATCCTCGAGAGCCTCAAGCGTTTTAGAACTAATACATACGGATATTTGTGGGCCATTCCCTTCTCCTTCTTGGAATGGTCAACAATATTTTATTACGTTCATAGACGACTACTCTCGATATGGATACATTTATTTGCTTCATGAAAAGTCTCAATCTTTGGACGTTTTCAAGTCTTTTAAAGCCGAAGTTGAAAATCAACTAGGTAAGACTATTAAGAACGTTAGATCCGATCGTGGTGGTGAATACTATGGTCGGAATGATGGTTCGGGAGAACAACGTCCGGGTCCTTTTGCTCGCTATCTTGAAGAGTGTGGGATTGTTCCTCACTACACTATGCCGGGTACGCCTAGCATGAATGGTGTAGCTGAGAGACGTAATAGAACCCTTAAGGATATGGTAAGAAGTATGGTTTCTTGTACTTCTTTACCTCACTCATTATGGGGCGATGCATTAAAAACCGCAACTTATCTTCTAAATAGGGCTCCCTCTAAGGCCACTAACAATAAAATCCCTTATGAATTATGGACGAATAAGAAACCGTCCCTAAATCATCTTCATGTATGGGGTTGTCCAGCAGAAGCTAGGCCTTATAGGCCTAACGAAGGAAAATTGGACGCTAAGACAGTTAGTTGCTACTTTGTAGGGTATGCCGAAAGATCAAGGGGCTATAAATTTTACAACCCGAAAACTAGAACGTTTTTTGAAACGGGAAACGCTAGGTTCTTTGAGGATGTTGAATTTAGAGGGGAAATTAGGAATAATAATTTTGAATTTAAGGAAGAGGAATCCTTTTCTATACCTCTTCCCTTAGTAGTCCCAATTGAAAATCAAGTACTTGTACCTGAAATTCAAGAGGAACAAATTCAAAATATTGACTCCCCTATAAATATTGAACAACATGAAAATGTTGATCAAAATGAGGAAATTCAACAACCTCAAAATGAGGAAGAACCAGTGCCTTTAAGGAGATCCAATAGAGTTAGAAGAAGTGCCATTTCGGATGATTATGAGGTGTATCTTGCAGAGAATGAAGGACACCTAGGTTTAATGGGAGATGAGCCTCTCACCTTCCATGAAGCCATTAAAGGTCCTAAATCTCATAAGTGGATCAATGCCATTAATGAAGAGTTAAAATCTATGAAAGACAACGACGTTTGGGATCTTGTCCCATTACCGAAGAATGTGAAACCGATTGGTTGTAAATGGATATTTAAAACCAAAAAGGATTCACAAGGTAATGTGGAAAGATATAAGGCTCGTCTTGTTGCCAAAGGTTTCACTCAAAAGGAAGGTATTGACTACAAAGAAACATTCTCTCCGGTGTCTTCTAAAAACTCCTTTAGGATCATTATGGCTTTAGTGGCACATTATAACCTTGAGCTTCATCAAATGGATGTAAAAACTGCTTTTCTCAATGGAGACATTGAGGAAACCATTTATATGAAGAAACCAGAAATGGTGGATGATTTGGAACAAACTAATCATTTAGTTTGTAAACTTAAGAAATCCATTTATGGGCTCAAGCAAGCTTCCCGTCAATGGTATCTCAAATTTAACCAAGTAATTCTTTCATTTGGCTTTGAAATGAATATTGGTGAAGATTGTATATACCATAAGTTCAGTGGGAGTAAGTTTATATTCTTAGTCTTATATGTGGATGATATTTTGCTAGCTAGTAATGATATAAACCTTCTAAAAGAAACTAAGAAATTTCTTTCAAACAAATTTGAAATGAAAGATCTTGGTGAGGCATCTTTTGAATTAGGAATCCAAATACACCGTGATCGCTCACGAGGTACTTTAGGATTATCACAAAAGGCCTATATAGAGAAGGTATTACAAAGGTTTAGCATGCAAAACTGTAAACCACATGACACCCCTGTCTCTAAAGGAGATAAATTCAGTCTCAATCAATGTCCCAAAAACAATTTTGAAACCAAGTATATGGAAAACATCCCTTATGCATCAGCAGTAGGAAGCTTAATGTATGCTCAAGTCTGTACTCGTCCAGACTTAGCTTTTATTGTTGGGATGCTTGGTCGATACCAAAGCAATCCGGGGAGAGAACATTGGGTCGCAGCCAAAAGAGTGATGCAGTACTTACAAAACACCAAGGACTACATGCTTACATATTCAAAGTCGGATCATCTCGAGATCATTGGGTATTCCGATTCCGACTTTGCTGGATGCCAAGACAGCCGTAAATCAACGTCTGGTTATGTCTTCACATTAGCCGGTGGAGCCATTTCTTGGAGAAGTGCCAAGCAGACACTCGTTACTTCCTCCACCATGGAAGCCGAGTTCGTTGCTTGTTTTGAGGCATCCAATCAAGCTATATGGCTGCGTAAATTCACTGAGGGACTGCGTATTGTTGATAGTGTCGAAAGACCTATTAAGCTTTATTGTGACAATAGGGCAGCGGTCTTGTACTCCAACAATAACAAGAGCTCGTCAAAGTCTAAACACATTGACATTAAATTTCTTGTTGTAAGAGAGAGGGTACGAAATGAACAAATAGAAATACAACTTATTGGTACAAACTCTATGTTAGCGGATCCGTTTACTAAGGCGTTATCACCTTTAGTGTTTCACGAGCATGTTGCTCATATGGGTGTAACAACTTTTGATAACATTTAATATAGTGGGAGTTTATGTTGTTTTCTTCAATTTTATTGTTCTATTATTATTTAAAGTTTGATCTCATTTGGTTAAGTTGGACTAGTTGGAAGAATATGTATATATTCATTAAGATCCATGCTACACATCCATACTTTTGATCTATGTCATTTAGTTGAATTAGTATATGTAATTATAGTGGGTTTAGTTGCGAATCAATTACAACGACTGCCCCTTTAGTTCTATACTTGTATGGCTAATGGACGAGATTGTTATAAGTGATAACAAAGTGCACATTTGGGTTATCATTTATGTTGTACTTATGATTTAAAGGAAGAAATTTGTTTTGCAACCCAAGTGGGAGATTGTTAGATCAATATGGCTTGCAACACAAATAATTTGGTACCTTCCATTAATAAAGCCATAACTATGACATTAATATAAAGTATGGTCAAAATAGTCAATGTGTAGAATCCCTGAAATGTTATTTATCTATCTTTGATGGGCAAGATAGTAAATCAACTTTGCTTTGGAAATGAATAGGTATGGTCCCTATTTGAAGTGTCACCATGTTTACTATATAAAGGCCCCTCCATCAAGCCTTAAACATACTTGATTCTTACTTTCTCTCATCTAAATTATCTCTTCATTATTGAAAGAACTTTTGAGAGACTAAGAGACACTTTCATTTAGAAGATCATCTCCCTACATTATCTTCTACTTCATTCTTATTCTCCCTTCAAGACATCAAGATGGATTCAACAGGTATACATTTATTACATGCTTCCGCTTCATCTCTTCCTCTTTCTCTTACTTAAATATGAGTGTGGCATTCAGGGATTAAAATTGTTCTATCATTTTGAACAAGAAGTTTTTTTTTTTTTTTTTTTTGAAAGAATTTTGAACAAGAAGTTAAATACCTCAAAAGTCACTAACCCTCTATTTGTTGTTTGATGGAATCATTTTGCCCATATTCCGTCTATTTTGTTGCTAAATTTGCTTACATATCATGCTAATGTAACAATTGTTTCCTTAAGTGACACCAAAGATTGATAACTTGTGATGTGTAAGTTTAAAAGAGAAGGATTAAGAAAGGATGCACATTCTCAATTTTACCAAAGTCCTTTTCATGTGAAAGAAGGTGGGCGATTCTCAGCTTTACCCTTAAAATTATTTTTATGTGGAATATACATGACAATTTTACTTTGAAATGTAAAGATGTTAGTTTAAGTGATTATGGATACAACAAAACCAGGTGAGCAACTGAATCACACAAAGTCCAAAGTTGATTTTTTTTTTTTTCCGAAAGATTATATGCCTTGCTTAAAAAAATGGAAAATGATTGGTACCATGAAAACTCAAGTCGAAAATACAAAGCGACTGAGTTTGCTTGAAACATGTCATAGTTGAGAGGATTGAGAGAAAGGAGATGAAATTGTTGACATCAATCATGTGGGGAAAAAAAAAACTCCTACATAGAGATGAGACTTGGGAGGGCTGAGAGAAAAATAATTGAGAAGAAGGCTCACGCACGGTAGAAAGCGTGAACTGTTAATGCCGGTCTGTCATTAAACAGTGGACCAGGCACGCCACGTAGGCTCGGAAGTCATTTTCGCCATATTTTTTTTCGCTTCATGTATCATTACCCTAAAAAAAAATAAGGATTATATGCCTTTGGTTTTACTTCAATTTTCTTTATCCTCAAAAGAACAGTCCAATATTAAAGTCAAGCCACACAATTAAGAGGAATAATGTCTAGAGTTTGATTCCTTTCATTCCTCCATAATTTGGGATATTGTAAAAAAAAAATAAACTTCAAATTCTTCTATCAAACCGAACCATTATTTAGATTAAAAAAAAAAAAAAACTTCTTTTGTCCCAAAATAAATGTCATAGCTAACATGTAAATGTTTTTAAGCTTTTAATTATTTTTCTTTGATTGTCCTAATCTATTAGGTAAAGTGACATCTTCTATGACATTGTAGCGCTTGTTCCAATTAGAATGAATAATATAGGAAATTCACTAAACTTCGTACCCAATTTTTAGTAAGACGATATTTATTTTAGTTTTAGGATCGACAGTAAGAAGCGGGTAACGATTTTAGCACAATGCTATAGACACGAAAGAAGTTTACAAAATGATGGATACAGAATAAGGTGACGTTATTTTATTAGTTGAATCGGTTATGAACCCGGCACACACACCAATAAAAATCAGAGCAATGCTAGGGGCACAAAATCTTGCTCACAAAATGAGGTGGCGATATTTTATTGGTTGCATCGATAATGGACCCGACACACTCTAATTAAAAACACCAATAAAATCATTACACCTATGATTTTGTGAGCACGTTTTTGTGATTTTTTTTGTCTCCCTAGTATTATTCTAAAAATCATTGACACTTGATTTTATAAGTTAGATTTTGTGAATTTTGTGTGGAGTAAACTGCTTTTCTGCCCCTCGTACTATGGCTCCAACATCAATTTGACACTCGTACTACTGAAACAACAAATGTATGATGCGTACTATAGTTTTATTAGCAAAATTAACCAATTTACTATTCAGTTGTTAACATTTTCTAACACACGTTATTTTCTCTAACTACCATTAATTTATTTTAACGAATGTTAATAATTTAACAAAGGGATTATTACCACATAGTCCCTCATCTTAAGTCAAACTACCACCTAATCCAAGAACACAATTTTAATTTACCTAAATGACAGAACTACCCCTAAGACCCAAACAAAACCCACCCTCCCCTCCCTCCCCCGACACACAATGCACACACACACTTTCTCTCTCTACCTTCCTCACTTCCGGCAACCCTTCCCCACCTCCGGCGACACCACCACTCCCCTAACCCCCGCGACCTTGCAGATCTGCTCCTTCTCCGTCACCGGCCACCCTTTACCCCATCTCTGTTCAACCCTCCCCCACCTCCGGCAGTCACAGATCTAGCCCACACCTCTCACTCTCTATCAATCCCTACCCTCTCCGTCCAAATTCGACGCTAGATCCGACGCCAAATCCCCTCAACGCCAGGTCTCAACGCCTCCCATCTTTGACTCAATTCCCCTACCTTCTCACTCTCCGCCAATCTCACCGTCGCCAGATCCGGTTCTCTAAGGTCTGCATCGGCCCCATCGATGGCGCCGGCAAATCCCCACACCCTCTCCAGTCACTCCCCCCACCATCTTCTCCGGCGAATTTTACCCATCTCTTGTGACATCCCGAAATTAAGCACGTCATTTTGGGACGGATCGAAAAATAAAATAAAAGTAAAGTAAAATATGTGGAACGGATTCAGCTTGTTGTAAGAATAAGAATGAATATTTTCTGATAATATGTAGGACCCATAACTTTAGTAGCTTATTCCAAGGTTGACAACAATTCCTTCATCACGTGGCTTAAGGTTGATGTGTAATAAGTAGGTAAATTCCTTAGTGACTCACCTAGAGCATAAGCATTACAAATACTACATAATTGTGAAATAGTATTACATGCATCATTTATGGGTAACCTTCTGAGTGTTCATCCGAGAGTAACAAATAATGAAACAGAAGTGTATTTCGTTTCAATAAAGCTTCAGCCGTGCACCTAGTATGATTTATGTGAATTATTTGGTGATGGGTTTTATTAATTTTGAGGTAAGGGAGACTACGCAGTATTGATTCCGTGTCATTTTCTTTTATACCCGTCTTATCGTAGTACTCCGTATTATTGATACGTAGTTCATTTGTTCGGTCCCATTTGATTATTGCTTTGGAATTGAACTTGCTCGGTTAATGGTATGATTATTTGAAAAGCATGATATATGTGTTATTATGCTCAAAGATGAGATTTGTTATATGGAACAGTTGCGATGTAGCTAATTATGTGACGGTCGCAGTGGGCTCGGTTATTGGTTATTGTGTTTGTGTTGGGTCCGGCTCCGTTGAGGGCGGCCAACAATTCGGTTGATTTTGTTGAGTCACTTGACCCGAATATAATTAGTACATCGGACTGTAAAGTATGATTGATCGGTTATCCGGTTTATGAAAATGCGAGTCTTATTGGCATGTCCATACTTATAATTTCATGGACATTGTTATTTGGTGTTTGTGTTCCATTGGCTTCTGTGATATTGTGTATCCCCTTTCTTACTGAGCCCCCCAGCTCACCCCCCTTCAGTTTGACCTTTTGCAGTTGACCGTTGATCGGGGTGAAAGGATTGGGGTGGAGCAGTTTATGGAGCATTTTGAGATGATTAGTGAGGCTTTGTATAGTAGTTTAGAGCTGTAAACTGTCACATTTTGATCATTTATGGAATTAGAAATTTTCGGGGTGTGACATCTCTGACCTCTCTCTCTACACCTATAGAAGAAAATTAATGGTGGGTTCTATTTCAGATTTTGGAACATCTGGGTGAAAACCCCAAATTTGATCAATACAGTCGGTTTGTAATCATTTTTTTTTTTCCTTTTTTGGGTTCTATTTCGAATTTAGAATTCATTTCGAATCTGGATTGTTTTGAATATGGATTTCATTTTGTTCTCTATCTGGGTTGAAGCTGCCATTTTTTTACGTTTCTTCCCATATCTGAAAACCCCAAAATTTGGATTTTGGCTCTTCGTATAGTTTTGTTGTGTTGGGTGAATGGCGAATTGAAAATAGTGGAGTTAATTAGGTGGAGTGGTGACTGGTTGTGATGGTTTGTGGCGGTGGTGGCGGTGTTGGGCTGGGAAAGGGTGGGGTGGATGTTGGGTTTGGGAAGATAATGGAGATAACAAAAGTTAGTTTTGTTAACATGATGTATGTAAAAAGGTCTATATGTTTCCGTTAAGTTATTAATCTTTGTTAAAATAAATTAATGCCCGTTAAAAAAATAATGTTTGTTAAAAAAAATTAACAACTGAATAGTAAATTGGTTAATTTTGCTAATAAAACTATAGTACGTATCATACATTTGTTGTTTCAGTAGTACGAGTGTCAAATTGATGTTGAATCCGTAGTACGAGGGCAGGAAAGAAAAGTAGTTTACTCAATTTTTTGTGAGATGATTTTATGGTAGTGGAGTGTGATTTTGGGTTGGAGCATAGTTGCAGCCGTCACCAACTGCTTTACTTTCATCTTTCTTCTTGCGGGGTGGGAGAAAGCAGAAATTAAATCAGGACAATTTTGTTTTGTTATTATTGCAACTCCACTACTACATAGTGGAAAAGCAAAATAGATCAGCGGAACACTATTCGAGATCGAGAGAGAGAGAGAGAGAGAGAGAGAGAAATTTGGGGCAAGTGAGAAAATCGGGGGAGATCCAGGAGGAAGAACCCTAGAAGTCAGTTGAGAAATAGTCGAAAAGTTCGAAATGGGGGAGAAGTCGTTGATCTATGCTTTCGTGGCTCGCGGGACGGTGTTATTGGCTGAATACACGGAATTCATCGGCAATTTCAACTCGATCGCATTTCAATGCCTTCAAAAACTCCCATCTTCCAACAACAAGTTCACCTACAATTGCGATGCCCACACCTTCAATTACCTCGTCGATAATGGATTCAGTAACTCCCCTCACCTTCTCTCTCTGTGTGTGTGTGTGTGTGTGGGCCGCGTTTTGTTTGAGTTTCTTATTCTGGGTTTGATTTGGGTTCAATTAGATTGGGATAATTTGATTGTTATACTGTGTGTTTGTTCGGTAAGAAATACTAATGGTTATTCCTTACCATGTTTTTGGAACCAATTTTGATATAATGATAGTTCAATTAGTATGGAAAGGAATAGCTGTTGTTACCCAGGAATTAGTTTCTTAGAAATGGAAGAAAGTTTTCTTGATTAAGTCAACGCTTACAGAAATTTCTAATTAATCTTTTGGGGGCAGAAGAGATATATGAACAGGACACGCTACAAAGTGGAGGAGTGCATTTGCCCTTGCGAGTTGCTCCATCTGCTCCTCCAAGGGTTCACTTTCAAAAGTCCAAAGTTAGTAAGGATGCCAAATTGCCTATAAATTAACGTACATACCCAGTTTCAACGATTAAACTAGTTTTGGTAATTTAATATTTTTTTGTAGAGGGATAAAACTGGAAAATCTTTAATTTATATGTTAAGTTTTAGAAACAAGGCTCTTGACATAACATTTAGTTCTTCCTGGTACAACCAAAGGGCTAAGGCTAACTCATGTCGGGGGCGAAGTACAAGCTGGTAATTTACGAAAATGATTAAACGGCCTAAATTATGCCTGTTTAGGGAGTCGATAAAACACCAAAATATATATATATTTAGACATTACTCTTCGTTGCTGTGTTGGGAGCTCTTTTGGGGTAAACTTGTAATAGAAATGAATCACACTTTAAACAATAATGAAAAGTGGAGTTCAATTAATACTTAAAAATATATTTCCGAGGGGGCCAAAAATTTGATTTTAGCTTAGTTTTTTTCTTTTACCTCTACATAAGTAATTAATAGATTCTCTTATCATAGGATGTTGCGGGGCTGTATTTTTCTTGTTTCTTTCTCCATTATCTCAGAGAATAAACTTGGTTTGGATTTATTAAAAATTCAGATTTCTGACTTTCCATAGTAAATACCATCTTTTTGGTTGGAAAAAGTATGGCCAGAGTTTTGTTAACCGTCCACAATCTCTCAGCTTCAAGAAGCTGTTCAGTTTAAGAACTTTGTTTGTCATGAAGGTAATTAATAAATACTCCCTCTGTCCCTAAATGAGTGTCCATTTTTTAGAAATTTTTGTCCCAAAATGAGTGTCCATTTTGATCATAACTTTGTCCCTAAATGTTTTTTTTTTTTTCGATTTTTTTTTCATTGATCTCTTTATACTTGTAACAACTAAATGTTTGTAAAGAGGATTACAAGATTATATATGAATTTTGCCATCAAATTGTACAAAAAGTTATGTCCCTTAAAATGAAATTTGGACACTCATTTAGGGACAGAGGTAGTAATAACTTAAAAGGTTAACCATTTTAATGGCCTATCATTGTAACCTTCATCTCAATGAATCCCATTTTTTGAAATATGAGTTAGGTATCATCCAATGTTCTTCCCCAGATACTAGCGGCTCTCAACTCCTAACAACTGTTGGAAAATATGAGAACTCTAATCCTTCCTCAATAAGAGCTGACTCCTTCCTTCCTTATGCGCAGTTCGCCTTGATCCTTGTCAAGGCTTTGCATGAGTAGTGAAAGACAAACTATCCCAACCACTACTTTGAATCTCAAACTTCCTCCTAATTCCCCTGTGCCATTACAAGGGATCCATTTCTATAATAGCTTTTCCTTGCTAAGCCAAAAAGGACAATTCAAGTAAGTAACAGTGTTACAATCAAACCCCTCACATTATATCCATTACCAAAGCCTTTAAATTTGTCTTTGGTGATTAATCTTACCCATACTTCACCAAAAAAAAAATTATTTCCCAAAAGATACCGAGCAGTGTTACAATAGTGAAAGAGATGATCATGTGTCTTGTCTTGTCAAACTCCGTGCATCTCACACACTAATTTGGCGACAGACATTTAGTAGGCCTGCAATGATGCAGTTTTTCATTAGTATTGAGTTTCTTAAGCACTAAAAGCTGCACAAATGCCCATATTTTGTTAAGAGTCTTCTTCCAAGCAAACGAAGAAAGAGGAAAGTAGTATGGATTGGAATTTTGAATCAATGAGTTGAAAAAGATTTACAAGAATAAATTTTGGAGCCCTCTAACACCCATAGGTGATAATCCTATTTATCTGACAAACGAATACGAGATAAATTAGTCACGAAAATATCAACATCATAAGTCTTATCATTTAGGTTGTGAAAAAGGTGAAAGTTCTAAGATAAGGACTTCCCCCAAACACCCTAAAATCAACAATAGGTGCCAGTGGCGGACCCAGGGTGTTTTTAAAATGGGTGCATAAAAAATAGAATGCACACCACGGGGCTCGAAACCATGACCACAAGGTTGAAAGCCTTGTGGTTTACCAACTAAGCTAGAGAGACCACTTGATTATAGGGTGCACTGTGTGCAAATATACTTAAAAAGATTTTTTCCATTACATGTTGGAATGTATTTGGTATGCCTGCGTGCGTTACATATAAGGTGGATCAGCCTCTGATTGGTGCCCAATAAACTAAAGAAAGACGATGTAAATGAGGACAAGGAACTCGTAGCGAAGAATTTCCCACCTTAATATCTTCCTAGAAACAGATCTGAGCCCCATTACCTAATTTCAATTGTCAACTGAATTAAAAGAGTGAACAAGCAGTGACACAATGAATAAATTTCCACTGGCTTAATGTGAAGACACTAGGTAATTGAACCAGGAGCAAAACACCTGCTGTAATTCAGCCGTAGAAATCTCCGGTGTAGGATCATTTTGGCTTCTGAAAAAGTAGACTCTCAAACCTTTCCAACATATATTATATGCTATATTTGGAGCTCTAGAACATCCAGGACAGTTTGTTGAAGTTGACATAAAAATTCCGAGAATGCTTAAGATTAAATGCTAGCATGGTATAGACTACTGGCATGGGGAGAACCATGGCTTGGACGTGGTTCTTGCTAGAAATCTTTATATTCAACTTGGTGAGGAGCTCTATTCCCACTAAATTGAACTTCTAATTCTCCCGTGTTGTCTTCCAACACTTTGTCTTTGGTTGTAAACTCTTTGATTGAGCTTAAACTCTAGTTGATTTATCACTAAATTCTCCACTGTTGGACCTTAAGTTGATTTGAACCAAATTATGATATTTCGAGCCTCCAAAACATCATCCTTCATGGTTGAGCTCCTTGCCTAAGCACATCATCCCTTGATGCATATGAAATCTGTTTCATCATAGTTTATTGCCGAGCAAGTGAACATTAAGTAAAGGCACGCATTAGCACTCCTTCTGGTAATACCAACATCAGCAATATTTAGACACGAGTGAGATTGGATTTCCCATAGAATAGCGAAAATTATCATGGTTCAACCCACCCGAGTTGTGTTGGTTCAATCGGACATAAGCCAATGGATGAACCAACAGAGTTAGAGGTCAAGTCAGCACCCTTCTGACTCTGTAGTAAGGAGTACGGAATATTCGGATCTTTAGACCCTTCACGAACAAACCTGAATCTCGAGAGTGGATGGTTGAGCGCCGCCTGTAGGTTAAGTCATTAATAGGCTCAGGCCAAAGGCTTACGATGTCAATGTGGTCAATCAGTCCACTCAAAACCATGAAATATGTTTCACTCCATTGAGTTGATTCAGCCCTATTCTATGTTGTCCTAAACTAGGTGAAGTAAGGCATACACCTGGCTCCATTCTGGAGACTGCCAACACCCTAGTGTGATGACAGTCCACCAACCAATACGAAAAGAAAGAAGTTCGCTCATAGCATCGTGCTAGTAGATGAGAATTAGAGAACCTGAACATCTTATAGCTGCATCTTCGTTGAAGGGTTCAAAATTTGTCTCAGTTCTGAAACAGCTGGCTGCTTGTTGAGAAAGAGAATAACATGAATTATTTCTTTTTGCAGCTTATTGCGTGGTGGCAGATGAAACAGCTGGAAGGCAACTTCCTATGGCCTTTTTGGAGCGTATCAAGGATGACTTTGTGTCCAAGTATGGGGGTGGGAAGGCTGCCACTGCTCCGGCTAATAGCTTGAATAAGGAATTCGGGTACTCTTATCTATGTTGAGTGTAAAAAAATATCATAAGCATATCTGTAAATTGCAAATAAGCTGATATTGATACGCTTTACCTTACAGATCAAAGTTGAAGGAGCATATGCGATACTGTATTGAGCATCCTGAGGAAATTAGCAAACTTGCAAAGGTGAAGGCCCAAGTTTCTGAAGTTAAAGGAGTCATGATGGAAAATATTGAAAAGGTATGGGGTGGATTGTCAGTTGGTTTTTGCATCTCTGTTTAAGAAACATATTGCTATACTCGCAATGCATTTTGATGCAATTCAGAATCCAGGCTTTCTCATTTCTGGCTTTTGGATATAATAATATGTTGTAATTGTTGCATGTTCTTTATAAATAAGCTACCTAAGTGGTGATAGGTGATTTTCTCTAATGCATGTTTCGGTCTTAAGTGGTTCGTTCATCTTGTTTAATACTTCCTCCGTCCCAATTCAAACTTTTTAAGAATATTAACACTTGCTTCACTAGCCATGTTTTGTTCATATGCACTTTTAAGCCCAAATTGTAGAAATGGGAAGAACTTTTTGAGGCAATGAGAAATGGCAAATGAGAATATCATTTTGGGACGGAGGGAGTGGAGTATACAAGAGTGCTCATGATGATGTATGGGAACCTTTCACTAGTCATTTATAAAACAATGTATTCGCCATGAGCTCTGACAATGAAAATAGGAGCATGGATATGGTTCATATAAATTGGCTTGTTTAAAAGCATAAAGAAATTTGTGATCAACAATTCAACACTGAGTAATTCTCTTGTTATCCATTTTATACTTGGATGAGATTTGGACTCTTAGAACGTTTGGACCGGTCAGTCGAAGTTGACTTGAAAGAGTTGATTAAAAAATTAAATCAATGGATCATTGAGTTGTCCAAAAAATGTTTGGTTAGGTGGTGTCACTTTTCAGATGAGTTTGTAAAGTTTTACCGTCCATTTAATTGATTTCACGTACTTCCAGCTTCTACATCCATGAAGTGGATGCTTATTTTCCCATTCTTGTCTGCATTCTACTTTTTGCATTATGTTATGCTCCACTAGAAGTGTCAAAATATGCTAGTTGATACTTGCAGTTGAGTGCATTTATATTGACCTGTTGATATCTGCATTGCATGCCTAGCCCTAACACTGCCTCGTGAAATCTTGATTGGCACTTGGAAATGATAAGTAAAGATCCATAATTCTTTAAACTAGGTTGTTAAGCATTTTTATTTTCATGAAAACAATTTTTTTTTGCTCATTGATTTGGATTGTCGATTGCAATTGATCATATAGGTACTAGACCGTGGGGAAAAGATAGAACTTCTGGTTGATAAGACTGAGAACCTTCATAATCAGGTGAGTTTTGCTCTTTGTTTGCACACATGTTCATCTACGAGTACTTTTGTGTTTTCACCAGGGAGCTGTAAATGTTGTAATGAGAAAATCAACCGCTCAAAATATTCCAGCTCTTTAAAACTATGTTGAATCACTGAGATTTTTATGAGTTGTAGTCTGGAATGCTTCTGTCCATTTGGTTATACATTTAATAGTGGATACAGCTGAAAAGGAAAAGGTAACTTGCTTGTGGGAAGTCCTTCAAATGTTATTAGGTGTTACATAAAGGAGAAGGAAGTAAATAGTAGAACTATTTTTTTTTCTCTCTCTCCCCCCCCCCCCCCTTTCACCATTTCTTTCCCTTTCGTCCCATACATTTTTTTCATCCCAGTTGTTCTTTTAACCCCCCCCTCCATTTCTTTCTCTTTCGTCCCATACATTTTTTTCATCCCAGTTGTTCTTTGAAGTCCTTCAGATCTCACTAGGGATTAAAAATAGAAGATAATAGATTGTAAACTAATTACCCCTCCCCCCCCCCCCCCCCCCCCCCACATTTGTTTTCCCTTCCATCCGTCATGATCACGGTTCTAGAAAGTTAGTTTGGGGGTTTATGGGCCCTGTTGGGTAATTTTTGGTGGTTTTATAATGATTGAATGAAAAAGTAAGAGAGATACAGAGGATTAATTTCACTTCCCATCCCTGAGGTTTGGACAAGTCTCATTGCCCCCCTGAAGTTTGTTTTGCCTAACTACCCGACTTTTGTCAACTTTATTGATGCAAAATGACTATTTAGCCCTTAAAATTTTTAAATGTCTTTGGGATATATATTGGAAAGATTTGGGATAAATAGTCATTACTCATGAATAAGTTGACAAAAGGGGGGCAATGAGATGAAGCCAAACTTCAGGGGCAGCTAGACTTGTCTAAACCTAAGGGGTTGGTTGTGAAATTAACCCTAAAAATTGGTGAGACCAACTAAAGATATTTTAAAACCACAATCGACAAATCCTCCCATGAAATTTATTACTCCCTCTGTTCCGGAATAAATGTCCCACTTTCCATTTTGGTTTGTCCCGGAATAAATGTCGCATTACTAAAAATAGGATATCAGTTATGGTGATCTTCCTATACTACCCTCCTTTACTACCCATGTTAATAGACGCAACCAATGCAATGTCATGGGAAGTACTACTCCACCTATATGAATAGATTGGGGGCAATCAAGGAAACATAATTAAAAGCTTAAAAACATTAGCTTGTCAACTATGACATTTATTTCGGGACAGAGGGAGTATACGCTAGTCTCCTTTCATATGTTAAATTAGTTTTGGCAATTGCTAGTTGATCTACGATCTTTGACCTCTAAACGCAAACGTACTAGACAGTGCCTCACCAAATAATTGTACAACTAGTCTGGATATGTTTGAAAGAAAGGCATGGTGATTAATTAAGTCTTTACTTTCTTACTTTGAAACAGGCTCAGGATTTCAGAACTGCTGGCACTCAAATCCGTAGGAAAATGTGGTTGCAGAACATGAAGGTGAAGCTAATTGTCTTGGGAATTGTGATTGCACTGATCCTCATCATTGTCCTCTCTGTTTGTCATGGGTTTAACTGCGGAAAGTAACTTCATTTCTTTTGTTGTGGAGGATTGCCCGACTATATGCCTGAAGAGGATGTTGAGAAGCAAAGTTGGCAATTTACGTGTGTAGTAGTCAAGAATTATCATAACTTTTGGTACGAACAAATCCTTAGAAATGAAAAAACAAGGTATAAATTGTATGTATGAATGTTATTCTATCAAGCGAATTAATGTGTTATGTTTTGGAAGATAACAAGCTGTTTTGGATGTGTATAAAGAAGCTTGAACCTGAACATGAACCTGTTATTCTTAATGTCATCAATTTGAGGTATCAGGTACAGAGCTGATATTCCTTTTTATTTTCATTACTTCCTTTTATTTTATTTTCTTTCTATTTTCTTAGTGTGTGTTGTTTATGGGGGGGTGGTTTGGTTTGGTTTGGCTTGGCTTGGCTTTGGGGGTGGGGTGGGAGGTTCTTATGTTTTGGTTTGAGTGAATGTTTATAATTTTTGTTTCACAAATAGTTTGCAATAGAACTAAAAGATATTACCTTTGATTTATTATTAGTTTGATTTTATGCGTATAAGCATATTTGATTGACGGCCCTTTTTTTTTTTTTTTTTTTTTCACAATGTATCAAACTAGGAGGTACGGAGAGAGATCGAACCATAGACTTCATATATAGAGGCTTGACTTTACCCCTGAGTCAGACTTGACCACCCATCTTTAGCATGTTTATTAATTCTGTTCTACATTTAGTAAACATATTCATTTCTTTCTTCATCTTAATATTTGTGATCACTCAAAATAATGCTAACGTTTTTTCAGTTTGGTCCAACACATTGCATTTCAGAGGTAAATTTGACTTCAAAAGCACATTAGACATATTAAAGGAAAAAAAATATAGAAATTAAAGATAAACAGAATTACTGGTGAAGAACAACTAATTAAGAGATCCAAGCTATATATACAGGTTTCCCCATTTAACTAGCAAAACATTATAATTTTATAATAATTCAATTTTCAGAGTTTTTACAAAGTTGAAATGAATTGTTGGTTCAAAAGAAAGTTTAAATAAATTGATTATGAAAATTAAAAGTGTGGGATGGATTAAATGGTAAATTAACTAATATTTCAACAAGAAGTGCAACGTTCGGACATAGATTAATTGGTAAGGGATTGTTCTTACATAAGTGGCAAATCAACTTTTTTAACCTCTGTATTGTGTTCAAGCTTTGCTTTTAACCACTATTGTTTTTTAGTAGTTTAAACCTCTATGCTTAGAATTCGCATTTCGAAACTTCAGTTTGCTCAAACACCTTAACTCCAACCAAAAACATTAGAAAAAGTTAACAAAATTAACGGGATTTGACGAGACGCTTTGTGTGGATTCTTATGTGGATCATACGTGAATTCTTTTGAACACTCCACCTACCATATACTAGTTAATTGATATCGTCTGTGTGGATTCTTATGTGCATCATAAGTGGATTCTTATTAACACCACACCTACCATATAGTACTAGTTAAAAAATATCAAGCCCCAACCCTAATTTTTCTTCAACGTGCATAATATCAAGGGTTTCAGTCAAATTGAAGATTAATTTAGCTGACATCTAGTCAAATTGTGGTGTAATCGAGCCGACATCCATCAGAAGAGCTTCAATCTTTCACGGTGTTTAAAAAATCACCAGAAAACTGAGCCAAGATTGAGCATTGGTTCAAGCAATTCTCAAAGGGGGACCCGTGTCAAGTTACTGCAATTGCATTAATGTGAGCTTCATGGACGACTGACAACCCAGGAAGTTTGGTGATGTTTTTATACTACCCATTCTAATAGGCTCAAGAGCATTGCAATGACATATGAGGTGTTACTCTACCCATATGAATAGATTGAGCATCAAAGGAAACATAACTAAAAGTTTAATAATATCATTGACTTGTCAATTATGACATTTATTCCGGGTATGAGAGAGTACATAAAAAATATTTAAAACATTGTTAAGAAAACCAAAAAAAAATGAAGATATAAATAATGAATACTAATAAAATGGAGTATAACTTATCCTTCACAAATACTATAAGATAATATAGATATGATTCCAAAAATAATGTCAATGCCACTCTAGTACAGGCGGGGGACTATCATTTTAACAGCCACCCCCAGCAAGCAGGTTACAGGCTCGACTCCTCGCCCCATCTTCTTCATTCATCATACGCAAACATATACATTTACGCTGCCTCCCCTAAATAAATCCCATACACAAAACCTAAAATTTCTGCAAAATCCCTCATTTTTGCTTTTCACAATTGGCACATT
This sequence comes from Campanula takesimana, assembly GCA_026119855.1. Lineage (NCBI taxonomy): Eukaryota > Viridiplantae > Streptophyta > Magnoliopsida > Asterales > Campanulaceae > Campanula > Campanula takesimana. Next base: position 218,749 of record JAOWBW010001544.1, on the reverse strand, counting down.
ATTCTCTTTCCTCCTCTACAATTACAAACCCCATTCTTTTCTTTATTCATCATCCCTTTCCCCATTTTGAACCTCACTTTCTCCCTTTCTCTTGGCAATGGCAATTCCAATCCCCTCTTCTTCCCCTCCCTTTTTTCACCATTTTTAGCCAATTCCATCCTCTTCTTTCCTTCCCTTTCCACACCATCTTCTTTACTCAATTCCAATTCCTTTCCCACTATTTTCTCACTTGTTCCCGGCTCTGATATTACACCCCATTTCTTTTCCCGGTTCCTTTCCTCCTCCTCCTTTCTCCCCATCTCCGGAATCGCTGGCAACCACTTTGGAATGTGATTTTGATTACCCACACCCAACGAACCTAATCTCGGCGGTGGTACTGGCGCAACCGGCGTTATTTCCCGTCGGGGAACCGGCTTTGCGAAAGGGATTTCCCGGCTGTAATTCACGAACTTCATTATATCCGATGTGGTGGACGAACCCAACAGCGATTGACCCACATTCGAGTTGCCTTTAAAGCCGATTGGGGAATGGAGCTCTTCCAGCGAGCATACCACGTCGAGTAAATTTGATTGGGTGCGGCCGGTGGATACGGCTGAAGCGGCGGCAGACTTTGCTAGTGAACGGAGGTACCTGGCGGCGATGTCTGTAAGGGTTTCGAGCGCCGAGCGTTGGGCTCCACGGAATCCGACCGACTGACAGATCTGTGCGACGGCGATCCTCGTGATTGCGGTTGAGAAGTCCGGGGGACGGGATTCGTCTACCGATTCTGTGGTTTTTGATTGCTTCTTCTTCTTCATCTTCATGTTAATTTGATGGGGGGTTATCTGGAGAGTGTATCCAAAACCCTAACCGGTCCCTCTTCTTCTCAGACTTTTTATGTAACTATTTCAATTTTTCACTTTTGGCGGAATTTATGCGCTGTAAATACTTTTCCTTTTCTGTTTAGAAAAAAAAAAGTGTTGCTATTTGCACAACGGGGCAATGCTAGGGGCACAAAAGAAGTTTACAAAATAATGGATACAAAGTAAGGTGCTGATATGTTATTGGTTACATCGACTGTGGACTCGACACACTCTAATAAAAAACACCAATAAAATATTGACACCTCATTTTGTGGCACTTTATTGTGACTTTATATTTACCCTTGCACAACTTAATTTTACCGCATACTTCTTCAGTCTCATAACGAAACAGATTTGCAAAAAATTAGTTTCTTCCTAAATTTCAGAAAATTTAATTTTTTTTTACTTGCATGCATTTAGCGAACATTTAAAAAGAGTTTGAAAAACATGACTTCTTATAAAGAGATATAAACTAATTTCTCAATCAACATCCTAAATTTATCAATTTGTTGCAATGTGGTAAATTAATTAACTTTATTTTTTCGACGAACCTAAACATGCGGTGGTTAAAATAAAAATCTTGTTTCATGCTTGGTTTTGAAATTGAGGGTGAGGGAAAGGCTGTAAAATTAAGAGCTCAGGCGACTTTTCCAAAAAAAAAAATAGAGAAAATTACCACCTAGTCCCTCATCCTAAGCTAAATTACCACCTAGTCCAGGCGCCTATTTCCATTGACCATCTAGTCCAAGCTAATTTTCATATTTACCACCTAGTCCTTTAGAATTATGAAATCCCTAAACTACCCTCGTATAAATACAACGCTGCCCCCTTCCTCACCTCACAAACACGTCTTCTTCCTCTCTCTACTTTCCCTCTCTATTACTTGCGCCCTCTCCCCTACTCCGGCCACCTCTCCGGCGACGCCTCACCCCCTCCTCCGGCGACGCCTCACCCACTCCTCCGGCGACCGTCACCTCCCCTAGCCCCGATAACATTCCTCCCGTCACCACCGGCGACCCCACCCATCCCGTACACCGACGACCCACACCTCACCAATAAACCCTCTCTTTCTCTTCTAGCACGCGTCCGGCGACTCGTCGTCTCCCATCTCCGGCGGCCCGTCAACTCCATATCCCCGGCGACCCGTCAACTCCATATCTCCGGCAACCTTCTTCCTTCCCCTATCTCCGGCGACATTCTCCCTAACCTCGGAAACCGTCTTCTTCTCTATACTTCCCCGATCTCCGATCAGATCCGGCTAGATCTGACCAGATCCAACTAGATCCGGCTCTCCCTTCACTTGAACAACTCCGGTGAGCCCGAAAAAGCTCAGAAATTACTCCGTCCCTTTTCTGCATTTCATCCTCTTTCTCCCCCTCCCTCCCTCAATTTCCTTGTTGCTACCAGTATGATTGTTATGTGCTTTAGGTCATGTTTGATGTTCAGATGAGATATAGGCTAAAGTTCAGTGATTAGGCTTGATTTCGAGGTCTGTCATCAATTTCATTTTGTAATCTGGATAACATATATAATGAACAAGTTGTTGTGTCAGAAGGAGAAAGTGAATAAGGGGTTTCATAGACTAAAAAGTCCTTTGGTTTCTCTTTTGTTGTGTTGCTGAACCTAAATCTTGGTACTTCATTTCCTGGTGTCTTATGCAAGGTAAACCCATTTTCATCATGTTGTGGGGGCACCGGATTGTATGTTGTCCAGAGCTTTAGAGCTAAATTTACTTGAGGATTCTCCTATGGCTAGAGAGAACTATAGGGGTTTTCCCTAGGTGTTTGTTGATGAAACCATCTCTGCATACACTAGTGTTAGTGTCTTGGGGATTCCAGGGCGTATTAGAGCTCTCTTGTGACTGGGTGCCAGATTCTAGAAGCTGCTGTGATTGCTTGCTAAAGAGCTCTCTTGGAACAATTGCGAACTTACAATTGTGAACTCACAATTGCGAACTTACAATTGCGATCATACAATTGCGAACTTACAATTGTGAACTTACAATTGCGATCTTACAATTGCGGACTTGTTTTTGGAACAAGTGCGAACTTGTTAATGGAACAATTGCGAACTTACAATTTCGAACTTACAATTGTGAACTTACAAGTGCGAACTTACAATTGCGAACTTGCTCTTGGAACAAGTGCGAACTTGTTATTGGAACAATTGCGAACTTACAATTGCGATCTTACAATTGCGAACTTCCAATTGCGAACTTGTTTTTGGAACAAGTGCGAACTTGTTATTGGAACAATTGCGAACTTGCAATTGCGAACTTACAACTATGAACTTGTTCTTGAAAAAAAATATTTTTTTTTAATGTTTGAATTTGTTCTTGGAATAACTGTAAACTTGTTTTAGAACAATTGTGAACTTGTTCTTAAACAACTGTGAACTTACTGATTAGTTCACAGTTGTTTGGTCGCCGGAGTTGGTGGTCGCCGGATTCGATTGTGTTCTTAGTAGTTTTGTTGACAACTGTGAACTTACTGATTAGTTCACAGTTGTTTGGTCGCCGGAAATGGTGGCCGGAAAATGGTCGCCGGAAAATGTTGGTCGGAGGTGGTCACCGGAAAACGGTGGACGGAGGTGGTTGCCAGAAAACGGTGGTCGGAAAATGGTGGCCGGAGGTGGCCGCCGGAAAATGGTCGCCGGAAATGGTGGCCGAAAAATTTTACCGGAAAAGGTCGCCGGAGACGGTGGCCGGAAAATGTTTCCGGAAAATATTGCCGGAAAAGTTGCCGGAAAAAGGTGGCCGGAAAAGTTGCCGGAAAATGGTCGCCGGAAATGGTCACCGGAAAATGGTGGCCGGTGGTCGCCTGAAAATGGTGGCCGGAACATGGTCGCCGGAAAACGGTAGCCGGAAAATGGTGGCCGGAGGTGGTCGCCGGAAAATGGTGGCCGGAGGTGGTCACCGGAAAATGGTCGCCGGAGGTGGCCGCCGGAAAACGGTGGTCGGAAAATGGTGGCCGGAGGTGGCCGCCGGAATATGGTGGCCGGAGGTGGCCGCTGGAAAATGGTCGCCGGAAATGGTGGCCGGAAAATGTCACCGGAAAATATTGCCGGAAAACTGGCCGGAAAAAGGTTGCCGGAGGTGGTCGGCCGGAGGTGGTGGCCGGTCGGTCAAAGTTGTTGACCGGTGGGAAGGTGAAAGGTTGAGGAGGGAGGGGTAATCATGTAATTTCCAGTCATTTAGTAAGGGCATTCATGCCCTTTTAATATCCCTTGGACTAGGTGGTAATATTGAAAATACCTTGGACTAGGTGGTAGTTTAGATTCTAATGAGGGACTGTTTTTTTTTTTTTTTTTTTTTTTTTTTTTTTTTTTGCAACCCCAACTTTTTTCCTCCTAACAAAAGTAACACTTATTATAACGAAATGTAACATTTTTTTTCCAAATGTAACACTTTTTTATTTCAAAATGTACCACAATTTTGCTGCAATAGATTAAAGATAACATAAAGATTGACAACTAAACTAATGTCACACTCTTTTAAAAAGAATGTAACACTCTTTTTTTCAAATGTAATAGTTTTTTTTCAAATGTAACATTTTTTTTTTAAATATACCACAATTTTGCTGCAATAGATTAAGATAACATAAAGATTGACAACTAAACAAATGTCACACTTTTTATAAAAGAATGTAACACTCTTTTTTCAAATGTAACACTTTTTTTCTTTCAAAAACAACATAAGATTGACAAACTAAACTAATGTTACATTTTATAAAAAATGAATGTAACATTTTTTTCGTCAATTGTAACAGTTTATATTCTTAAATGTAACATTATATATGAAATGTAACAATTTTTAATTGAGAAAGTAACAATTGAAATGCAAACCCATTTTTTTTGTAAAACTACTGTTACCTTTAACAGTAGAAAGTGTTACTTTTTTAAGATGAAATTCTTACTTTTTATCAGAACAGAGTGTTACATGTTAGCTGATGAGCAACTCAAACTTTTTGTGTGTAAAAAAATATGTTTTTTAAAAAAAAAAAAAATCAAACCATATCATGACCTATGTAGTTTTATTCGTTTCGTCGAGACGAAAACAACGGTATTTTTTAAAAAAAAATTCTTGAGTTATACATCTCAAGATATAGCATTTTAAAGTTATTGGGTTTTTTAAAAAAAAAAAAAAAAAAATGGACACGTGGCAGCGATCTGGAAGAGGGAGGTTTGATCTAGACAGTCGGATGTAGCGAGATTGGCTGGAGCGAGGAGCAGCGGATCCCGACCCCAGGTGTCGCACGGCGTGCGGCAGAAGACCCCGCCGCATATAAGAATTTGTCTAAAATTAAAGGGGTGTGGGAGTAGGAGGGGATAGGCGGCTGACATTGTAGGTTAGTTTTTTTTTTCCATCTTTTCTTAAAAAATATTTCATTTTAACACCTGCGTGTTTAGGTCCGTCAAAAAAAAAAAAAAAAAAAAGTGAGTTTATTCACCATATTGCAACAAATAGATAAACTTAGGTGGCTAATTGACACATGTAAACTCTTAGGTTGGGGATTGCAAAAGGACAAAAACTCCCATGAGACCGGTGTGAGACAGATCCTCCATGGGCCGACCCATCCGCCCCGCCCAACTGTCAACCCGCGTCCTCATGCTTGCGCCACGTGTCTCACCTTAAAAAAAAAAAAAAAAACCTCCAATAACTTTAAAATACAATATCTTGAGATTTTGAAGTCAATTGTTTTTGAAAATACTGTTGCGTTCGTCTCAACAAGACGAATCAAACTAGATAGGTCATGATATGATTTGAATTTATTTTTTAAAAAACATACTCCCTCCGTCCCAGAGTAAGTGTCCACCTTTTTTACATGTTAGCACGAACGAACTTTGAGCAATAACTTTAGGTTGATTTAATTATCTTAATGAAAATTTTAAAATTGTTATAGAAGTAAGATCAATGATGTAAACATTAGTCTTACGAGTCCCTGTGAGCAAAGTTAGTCCGGATATGCCATCTTTGATGTAGCAGTGTGTTGCAGTGAAGTGGCATTACAAACATTTATCGCAGAATTGTGATATGGAGACCAGGTTGTGCTTGAGACCTTTTACGAGCGCAACTTTCTCAATGCACACTTTATCTTTTCTGATTCTTCCATATCCAACTATGTGCCTTTTGTTGTTATCTCCAAAAGTTACAGAGGGACCTCTTCCTTCATGCACATCTTCAAGAGCGGTGACATCTCCAGTCATGTGTCTAGAACATCCACTGTCGAGGTACCATATATGCGCTTTAGCTTGTGAAGAGTGCGCAGTGAAGCAGGAGACCTGAAAGATAGACATTAAGAACGCAGGTCCCCTTTATTCTTGGTTCCTAGAGTTAGCAACTTTTGACAACCCACTCCTGTCTAACCTTAGGATTTTTACGTCCCTTGGCATTAGGAGCAAATCGCAAAAGGCATTCTGCAGCCTTGTGACCTAAACCATCACACACAACACAATGATGAAAGCCACTTATAGATTGGGGTTTTACAAACTCTTTACTTTTCTTTGGCGCAGCATTCTTTACTGGAGCAGATGAACTTGCTTTGACAAATATCATTTTCTAAGGTTTGGGTGCGCTTTTCTTAAGAATGCGCATCTGGCGTTAGGTGCGCAGATTTGACATTTGAAGTTGAGGCGCAACCATAGTCAGAATATGAGTTGTCATGCGCAGGTTCAACTTTAGCCTTACCCTTGGCTTTTCCAGTTTGCTTCTTTGGGTAGACATAATGGAAATTTTGTCTCTGGACTTTCTCCTGTCCTTTACCCATTGAAGCAGAATGCTTTGCTTTAGGAATTTCAATAGTTTGCTGTGGTGTACATTCCTTTTCCTTTTCAGAGCAAACTGCGCATTTAAAGTTATCACTAGTTGAGAACCCCAAGCCTTCCTTGTCTCCACTAGCTTTTTGGGATTCTAGAATTTGATCCATAGTGACACGAGATTTGGTCCACTCATCAGTGATCTTTGTGAGATCAGCTACTTGAGCAGCCAATTCTTCGTTTCTTACTTTAAAAAGCTCATTTTGATCTGTGAGAAAACGGTTCTTTTCAGTAAGAGGAGTCAGGCTGTTAATCTGCTCCTTAAGGAGGGTGATCTCAGATTTTAAAAGAGTTTTCTCCGTCTTAAGCTGTGAAATTTCTCCAATTGATAAGTCCACTGCTTCTTTCATAGAATTAAATTTCTTGATTACCTTTTCAGCTTGCTGAAAAATAGACTCGCGCTCAGCAGTAGAGTCATTCTTTTCTATTACAATTTCAGCAGGAATTTCAAGAGATTCTTTGCGCGGAGGCGCAGCACCAAATTTCTTTGATAGGTCTGCTCTGGCAAACAAGTACTTGCCATTCTGTCTGCTTGGAGTCAGATGTCCCATTTCCACCAGTTCTCTGATAGTGGACCATTCTTCTTTGTCCTTGGCGCAGCCTTTGTGTCCGCATCGGGATCGTTGTCTGAATTGCTATCAGCATCAGCATTGGCCATCAAGCAGAGCAGTCCATCCTCAGAGTCATCATCATCACTGTCTTCAGTGTCCGTCTCTATCCAAGTCTTCAGTTCCTTTTCTGCGCAATCTTCTGCAGCAATCATTCCGCGCTGCCTTGATGATCTCTGCGCAGTATTCCTCTTCATGTATTCAAATTTTGGAGTAGGACATTTTGAAGCAAAATGACTGGGCTTTCTGCAGTTGTAGCAGACCAACTCTTCATCATTCTTTGAGTCTCTCACGCGAGAGAATTTAGCAGGTGGTTTGCTTGAGAATCCAGGTTTAGAGAATTTCCTGAATTTTTGGAATCGCTTAACGAACATAGCGAAATCATCATCATCCATTTCAAGTAAAGAGGAAGTAGAGACTTTGTCTGAGGTTTGAGCAGGCGCAGGTTCCTTTTGCGCAACATAGGAAACAAGCTTTCCTTTGCCTTCAGTTTCGTCGATTCGATCAAGCTTTAGCTCATACACTTTTAAGTTAGCGTATAAGCTGCGCAGAGGCCAAGTATTTAGAAATCCAGAATCTTCCAGATGACTTGCTTTGTGCACATATCTGAAACCTAGCGCATCTAAGAATTGAGAATTGACTTCTTTATTAGTGAAAGTAGTTCCAAGAGATTTACAAGAGTTTACAACATCACAGAAGCGATCATATGTTTGTCTCAAGGTTTCACCATCTTTTCTCATGAAGCAGTTGAATTTTCTTTGCACCACAAATCTTTTATTTTCCTTGCTTACTTTGTCTCCATTCACATATCCTTCAATAGCATCCCATAGTTCCTTTGCAGTTCCACCGCTCACAATTTGATTGTGCGTGGAGAGGTCTAGAGTTCTAAGAATGATGTTCCTTGCTCTTCCATCATAGCCAACCCATTTCTTTTCTTCATCAGTCCATTCCTCCTTGTTCTTCTTGATGGTAGGATTTTCCTTATTTGTAGCAGCATCAGGATTAGCCTTCATTGGAATGTAGGGTCCTTCAAGAACGGTGTCGTGGAGGATCTCGTCGATAGAAGAAAAATGAGTAAGCATGCAGTGCTTCCAGATTTCGAAGTGATCTTCATTCAGCACTGGAACATGTGAATAGTTAGCCATTGCCCAAGATTTTGAAGCCATTTTGAATCGGCACTCAAGCTGTTAAACTTGAAAAACAAAACAAGTTTTATGAAGGTGTTTGCTCTGATACCACTTGTTGGTCCCAAAGGGGCAACAAGGGTATGAAAAATTCTAGAGGGGGGGGGGGGTGAATAGCGTTTTAAAATTCTTTTCAAACCCTTTTGCAAATCAATGGCTTATGCGCACAGTTCTCAAATAAGCTAAGTATAGCGCGCAGTGAGAGTGTGAAATGCACAACGGAAGTTTAAGCAGCACCTGCGCAGGAAAAATCTACGCAAGGATAAAAACGCACGCGCTAAGATTTGGCTTAAAGAGTTGGATAAAATGTTCTAAGGCAATAAGTAATAACAAACACAGCAGCAATAGTAGCAATCTGATAAGATCAAACAAAGCAGTAATTCAGAAATGATTAAGCAGGAAGTAAATAACGAGATTAAAGAACAAGCTATTTGGAGAGGTTCGATCAATGAAAGATCTACGTCCTCTACCAAGATGGTTAGTCTTTGATTTTCTAATGGAGATCTTATTATATGAGAGAGTTACAAGATACAACAATGAAACACAACTATCTCAAAGATCTATTATCTATGAAGAACAAATCCTAGACTAAACCGGTGTATCTCAAGAAGAAAGATCTAAATGATCAAAGCTTCAAGAGGTGTGTATGTGTTCAGAAATTCTGGGCTCTATGAATCTATGAGATGAAGAGCACGAAGAATTCTGATGATATAAGGCTTAGGATCTGGGCAGGAGTTTGAAGGTATGAAGGTTTGAAGGTTGATCTTGAATCTGTGAATAGCAACAATCTTCAGAACTTCAAGGATATTAGAAAGCACAAACACTAGTAGCAACTTGGAAATGAAGATGAGCTGGCTATTTATAGCTGAGAGCTTGAATATAGCCGTTGGAGCTCTGAGCAAGGATGATGAGCTGGCACGATATGATTGGTGCGCAGCTGTCCTTTATAGCCGTTGAGGCTCTGATCAAAGTTGATGACCTGGCACAATATGATTGGTGCGCAGGTATATAGAGCCGTTGGAACTGAGTATGAAGACCAAATTCAAAAGCTTCTTCTAGAAGGTTGACAGCTGTCTTCATTTGAAATATATCTCTTGAGCGAGTCTCCACCGTTGGATCTGCTAGGTGATCTGAATGAATTGAACTGAGGAAGAATGCTGCGCAGGATATACCTGCGCAGTGGTGTCCTGCGCAGAGAAGTCCTGCGCAGTAACCACTGACACTTGGATCTTCATTCCTTTTCGCTTCAAGTCGTGTGTTCTAAGCCTATACTATAAAATGGACCAAGCTAAAAATTCAAGTTATAAAACTTCTTACATAGGATCCTAAAGTCCATAAAATATTAATAGGTGATGGTATCAATCAAATCTAACAAAAATAGGAGGGTTAAGAAGTAAGCATACCCAACATAAAGCCTGTTACAATCATTTATTATAAAATGTGACATTAGTTTAGTTGTCAATCTTATGTTATCCTTAATCTATTGCAGCAAAATTGTGGTACATTTTAAAGAAAAAAAGTGTTACTTTTGAAAAAAAAAATTGTTACATTTCGTTATAATAAGTGTTACTTTTGTTGGCAAGGAAAAATAATGTTGGGGGGCAAAAAAAAAAATAGAGCAAAAAAAAAAGAAAATAAAGAAAAACGGCTCGGCTCCGTGCGCGCCGTCGCACGCCATGCGGCGGCCGCACAGGATACCGGCCCTAAAATAAATTGAAAAATAATCACATTTTTGCTAATTAAATGTATCAATGAAGAGTTTTTAAGTCGAGTTTTTTTAACAATCTTAGCCTTTTTTAGTCGCTCCAAATAATAGCGTAAAAAAAGAAGCTCCGTTTTGAAAAATCACAGTTTTTAAAAATGTGCACCCGACAAGCCCTAAATTGGGATGAGATCAATATAAATAAATCGAAATAATTAAAAAAAAAAATCTACAAAAAATTAATTAAGATTAAAATAATAGTTACAAATAATTTTAAAAATATATAATCGAAAAGTGAAAGCCAAACTTACAACTAATTATGTCAAAAAGAATGAGAGAAAATTCATTGTTGAAAAAATATTGTAAATTTCATTGTTTAACTTCTCACTAATTGAGATCACAAATGTTAAAGCAATAGGTGGAATTAAAAAATAAATGAGGTGAATAAAAGTATCTATTTTTTGTATATAAAAATACATAAAACAAAAAAGTTATTTTATAGTAGTTTCTTGCATATAAATCATTTATTTATTTTAGCACGATTCTTAAAAATATGATTAAATTATGTTGTTAGTCCAAATCATCTGTACCACTTTGTGTGCCACTTCATGTGCCACAAGTGATCTAATGGCTCACAATTGTTAAGAGTGGTATTATTGTAATATTATGCAAACATGTGAACGATTAGATTAGAAGTGGTACATGAAGTGGCACACAAAAGTGGTACATGAGATCTCGACTCCTCGTTGTTATAAACAGAAAAAAAAAAAAAAAAGGAAAAAAGAACCTGACATAAATAATTACCCGTATAACTTCAATGAATCTTAATAATTGCATTGGATAAGCAAATTTTGTAACATAAGTAAACTATTCATAAGCGCAATTGTGTCAAGTAAATTATCAAGTTACGAAAATTACAATCAATGTACTAGTAGTAGATAAGTAATTTATGTAGTGGCAATAGTCTCTTTCATATTTTCTTTATTTTCCAGATTTTTTTTTGAACGAAAACAAAAAAAAGAAAAGGAAAACCCGTCAAAGTCCGTTTGGCCGGATCCATGGGTTGGGCAGGGCGGGCGGAACAAGCTGATAGTTGACGGACTGGGCCGAACTCCATCCGCAGGCTTAGTGTACACAGACGGATAGTGGAGTGTTTTACGGCCCGGCCCAGCCCGGCCCGGATTATCTGTATATGTCCATCAACAAATGTGGCTAGCTTTAATATTGGGATCACGGGAGTTTTTTTTTTTTTTTTTTTTTTTTTTAAAGCAAACGAGAAAGCAATTTCATTCACAAGTTAAAAAAAGATGGCACACCACATAGACTGGAGGCTTACCCCAAATAACAATAGCAGTTGCATTGCTTAACTTACAACAACAATATTTTCGATCCAAATCTTGAGACAATCGAATTCCACTCCAAGTAAAACTTGGACACTGCCTTAATCCGGCATTTAAGAAATCTTCTCTCTGGTAATATTTTGCGCTTAGCACTTGATATACAGAATTCGGGTTGACGACGAACCGCCCACCACATATCTCAAAATCTGTGAACCATCGTTGTGCAGTAAGACCAACGGCATCCACTTCATTGTGCGAAAATGCAATCGTCATCATTTCAAGACGAAAAAACAACAAACATAAAACAAAGAAACACAGGCTCTCACAGAGGAGAGAAAACGGCTCTCACTATGGAGAGAAAACAACGGCTCTCACAGAGGAGAGAAATTTATTATACATCAAAAGGGAAAAACTGGAAAAATAAATCAACAACACAATTTTTGTAATCTCAACTGAAAATACAAAAATTGTGTTGTTGAAAGCGTACAATAGGAATGTGCACCAAAGAAATTAAGAAAAAATTGTGTTGTTGAAGAGGAATGGGCCGGAATTGTTAAAGAATTGAAAAGTAAGAAGGAAGTTTCAAGGAAGAAGATGGCGGTTTTTAAGGGAGAATATTTTGAGTTAAAAAATGTTTTCATATCTCATTTCAATTTGTAAAAACCATATTTTAGTCCCTAAATATTAACCTTTTTGAAAAAGTTCTCATTAAATTATATTTTTTCAAAATATTTTCATTGAACTTTCACATTTTTCAAAATTTTCAAATATGCTCACTCTGACAATAAATTTGCTAGAAAACTAACGAAATTTAGCCACACATGACCTCAAAATCAAATGACTAATTTTGTTAAATACAATTAAGGGTAAATGGTTTTTTTAGGGGGAATTACTTTATAATATTTTCTATAAACTATGAGCTAATGACATTCTACATTAATTAATTCGTAGTCTTGAGTATATATGTCAATCTGTTGAAAACCTAAAGAACATTAGCCACGTTAAGTCACATGGCAAAATTTTGCTAGATTTTGAGCAAAACTGTTAACGGTGTGAGTACATTTTGAAAACAGTAAAAGTTAAATGAAAACATTTTGAAAAATAATAGTTCGGGAAGAAATTTTTTTTTTTTTTTAAAAGTTAAAGTTTAATGAGTAGAAAATGGTTTTTGTTACTCCCTCCGTCCCTATTTAGTATTTACCTTACAAAAATGAGGCTTTGCACAAAAATTAAGAAAATGATTATAAAGTTGATGTGTTGTGAGTGTAGATAGTTGAGTGGGAGAGAGAAAGTGGGTAGAGAAAAGTAAGTGGCTAGTTGTTGTGAGTATGAAAGTGGGTCTCACTATTTAAAAAATGTTTAAAAGTTTTCTTTTTGGGATTTTATAATGTAAATAGGGACACCCAAAATGACAATTTTTGTAAAGTAAATAAGGACTGATGGAGTATTTCAGTTCTCAAAAAGTATTTAAGAGTTCAAAAAAAGGATCCCCAAGGGGGTTAATTAAAGTGTTAAACACCGACAATCCGTGGAGATTACGAAAAAGGTTGAAGGTCACGTGTTTTTTCCCAACTTTACTTTTTTCCGTGTTATTACAACAAGATAAGCCAGTCCAGCTCCAGCCGCCCTTATCTTCCCATGAGAGGACATCCTCCCACCACCTTGTCCCACCCCCACCCTACCAACCTTGACTTTTCCAACCATAACAATATATTCCCCCGTCCGTCTCGTTTTAAGGTTCTTAGTTTAGTTTGACTTTGCACGTTTATTAAAGAATTAAGACAAACTTGAGTAAAAAATAGTAGTGAGTGGTGAATATAAATGACTATTCATAAAGCAAGTGGGTGATGGGTAAGTGATAGGCTTTTTGTAATATACGTATGAACTTTAAAAGGACAAGAATGTCCAAAACATTATTCATCCTTTGCCATTTAAGAATAAAGTAATTAAGAACCTTATATTGGGACATATAAAAAAGGAAAAGTAAGAACCTTAAACATTGACGGAAGGAGTAAACTTTCCATTGCATTAGTATTTTTTCTAACTCTAAATTTTACTGCTCCCTCCGTTCCAAAATACGTGTTTTATGAGTTAATATTTTTTCAAAACATTTGATATTTTACTGTTACAAAATAGTATTTATTCTTGTTTACCTATTATATTCTTATTCATTAATTATGACCTATTCTCTTTTATAAGCATTTAAACTGCCTAAAAAATTGAATTTTGTTAGCAATACATGCGTCTTTTTTATTTTATATATATATTAGTTGCATTTCTTAATATATGTGAAATTCTAAAAATCAAATACAATCAATATAAATGAGACTAAGAGAATAAGTAAATCATTGTTATGAATATAATAAGTGAGTTTCATTAAATAAATAAAAGTATCAATATAAATCTTTCATTTTGAGAAACGACACTTTTCAATACTCCCTCCGTCCCACCTCACTTGAGACCTAAGAGGTGGGCACAATAACTATGGAAAAAGAATAAAATAAAGAAAATGTGTGGTAGAAAATGAAGAGAGAATGAGTGAGGTTAATAGTAGGTTGGTACCCAAGCCTTCATTGGCCGAGTGGTATGGGCTTGGGATTTCCTTCGGGAGGTCCCAAGTTCGATTCCCCTTCCCCCCATTCCCCAATAATTAAGTGGCCTCCACTTTGTTGGAGGTCCCCCTTATGTAAGGGAGTTTGTGCCAACTGGTGATCCTTCAGATAGGTGCGAGGACGTATGGCAAGGAGGCTACATCAAGCAAACTACTAGAAGGCGCAGGAACATCTACGTGAAGATTTCTAGAGCGGCAAGTATCACTATGATAGATTCTAATATAGGAATTTGTAATAGATAGGGCAATAGATCTGTAATAGACTTGATAGGAGTTTGTAACACGATGACAATTGCCTTAAATGATATGATACAAACTATCAAAAAAAATAGTAGGTTGGTTGAATAGATTGTGTGGTGAGAAATGAAGAGAGAGAATGAGTGGGTGGGGTAAATTGAATATAAAATTATAAAAAAAATTACCATTTTGAGTAGTCTCAAGTGAAGTGGGACGGATCAAAATGAAAATAAATGTCAAGTGATGTGAGGTGGGGCGGAGGGAGTATAATATAACCGATATGACAATATGATTTAAAGAGGACGAAGGGGGGAAAAAATATGGTAAAATGGTCACTTTCAGATGGGTCGGATGAAATATGCTCTTTTCATTCCACAATCTCGGTTTTCAATTACTTGACTCACCCATTTTCATTGGAAAAGTAATGTGCAGAAAAGTATCTTCAAAAATAAGTCCCCACTTCAGCCTAATACCTTATGAAATTGAGTCATCTTCCAGAGAGTAAAACTAGAATAGGACCACCTAATCCCATCCCTCCGTCTTGAAAAAATAGTCTAGTTTAACTTTTGATGATCAACAATACTACTGAACTTTTATTAAATATTAATGATAATATAATAATGCTAGTAAAATTCTAAAAAAATATTATTGATAAATCATTTAATACGTCATCAATAACAAATTTCAGAATTTCATTAGAATAATTAGTTTGACATTAATATTTAGTCAAAGTTCACTATATTGACCATCAAAAGTCGGCTGGGACTATCTCCGTAGAGAAGCATAGGAGTATAAATCAAGCCCCAACCATCTTCCTCCCTTGCCCCGATCAGGACAAACATTTACAAATAAACAGAAAACACCTTAAACAATCCAAAGTACCACAAACATGAACACGAACTTGAACTGTATACATATTAATAAGACTGGAGCCACTATCAAATGTCTGCAACACAAACGTCAGAATAAATTGCCTTCAGCTTCTTGCTTTGAAAAACAATCTAGACAATTGCAGAATTAAAAAGACTGAAGATTCATAGAGGTTCTGTAACATCCACCCAAAATATACTAAAACATTTTATATATAATAACTATATTAAACAAGAAGACGGAAAAGATTCACCTACTTGAGCCCGAAATAAAGATGAGGCGTGAGGGGAAAAGGGTCTCCTTCCAAGACATTTCCATGTTGCTTACTCAAAATCAGAGGTACCACATTGATACGTCCTGCTTTTGGTGTGGGTCCATAGGAAAAGGATCAACTGTGCCAAGATTGAAAGGGGACCCACCGAATCTGAAGTCGAGGGTACTACTGTCATTTGGGGTGGCATCGAATCCAGAATCAAATGGTTTACATTGATTGAATTGGAAATCGGTTGGTTGGAAAGCAGCAGCAGAATGATTCGAGATCATGGGGATGTTAGTTTCTGCAGATATGTTGTTGTCTCCCATTCCTACATTCTGCCCAAAAAAGTCCTCATCAAGCTGCTGAATCTGAAAGTCGTGCTGTGGTTGCTGCTGAATCTGAAACTCGTGCTGTGGTTGTTGCTGAATCTGAACATCAAGATTATTCACGGAACTAACCCCACCTTGGTTCTGTTGAACATTTGCATCGTAGAATGACATTAGATCTGAAATCATTCTCTGCCCATCTTCTGGTAGTCCAAGTCTTGAAACACTGAATGGAGGATGAGCTTGGTTCACTGGTGGAGGAGGAGGAGTATTAAGCTTGGTTTGACCAAAAGTCAACGGGAAGTTAGCTGATTTCTCATTGTTAAGTTGAAAGTTTGACCCGCCAATCCCCTGAGAAGAAGAAGAGCCCCGGTACAGACAATTCATCTGGTGATTGTTCCTTGAAGACCTGTCCTTGAACCCGATACGGGGATTGCTATAAGGACATTGAGTAAATTCGCATGTGTATATCTTCTTTTCCATAATCATGTGATCCTGCAGCATTTCAGATGGCTGCTTTCTCTTCTGAATGAAATCTGAATTATTGTCTACAAGCTCCCCCTTTACTTGGGCCAATGGCATCACAAGCCTATCTATAGCACCCCCGATCCCCAAGCTATAAAGATTGACATTACTCGGTTTGCACTCCTCTACTTCAATAATTCTCCGGTCATCTTCCATGCCTTCCACATCATAGTCACTAGTATCGCTGATGAGGTAGGACCCACTTCCACCACTCATAGGTGGACAGCTGTCAGGATAGAGCTTTCTTGACAGAGTTTCCTCCTGGTTAATAATAGCAAGCCAAGTAGCACTTTCTTTAGCCGTCATCTTATCTTGCAAGCATTTCGACTGACGAACTAGCTTCCGGATCTTCGCGATATCTGGTGACATGTGCTTGATCACAGCCGTTAAAACACTGACTTTCCATGCCTTCTTCAAATCATGAGGCTTCTTATAAGGAGGCGGTCCTTGATCTTTAGGCAAGCCCAACTGGGCCCACCATTCTTCATCTCCCTTAGGCCACCACGGAGGAGCAACACCCTTTTCAAGAGGGAACCTTCTCTGAGGAGGGTCACAATGCTGCATCAAAGCTGATAAAAGCGAGCCAAGAGTCGTGTCTTGAAGCTCTTGCAATGTGTGAGGCGTGGGGCCCATAGTACAACAATCCTCACTCTTCCCAGGGACGGAATTGTCCAACTGGTACTTAGCTATAGCAGCCGGTCCGTTCCGGTCAAATCGGACTTTCTCCTTCCACCACGCACGGAGATTGTCAGAGGCCCCACTAACAGGCTTTCCATTTTCAGGTATAATCCCATATACAAAACCTTGAGCTTTACAAACTTCCATCATTTTGAGCATGTACTTGAGAATACCATCTTGTGCACGGGACATCTTCTTTCTACGTGCTTGCTCTTGTGATTGCCTTTGCTTGGCACTGTCGACTCCTTCCTTGCCTTTGTTTTGTTCTTTTAAACGCCTTAAAAGCATTCGGTCTCTCCACATCCTCCGTTCAAGCTCATCAACATCCATCTCATCATCACTGTAATCTTCCTCCACTGTTGCCTCCGGTTCAGCTTCAGGTACTGTCTCTCCTTCACATGGTGGAGCGGATAGGAAATCAAGATTGCCACAAAAACCCATTTCCTCAAAGATACCCATTTTCAGTGCAAACGAAGAACAAACCAACCAAAGTAATTAATCCAAATTGATCCGCCACCAAGAAGTTTTTCTCCCCTCTTAAGGAAGAAATCTCTGAAAGGATTGTGCTAAATCCTGAGTGTAGACCCGATCTGATGCTTACCTAAAAGAAAATAAAAAGCAACGTGCAATCAAATCATCAGATTCAGAAACGTGGGAAAACTTTAACAGGATATGCAATAAAGACGAAAGAAAACAGAAACTAGATATCCTCAATAACGGTAAAGAACGAGGAGATTTGCAGTTACAAAATCACGAGAAGGTTAGCGTCTGAACATGAAAAACTGGAAAATAATTATTACAAAGTTCCCGATTCTCTTTTCCAGAGAAGACGAAAAATATTGAACTCAAATTGAATGGCGAAAAGATTACAAAACATCTTAAAACATTGATGAGGCTGAAGAGAAAAGCCAAAGTAAGGATATTAATTGTAACGTGCACAACAGGGTAAAAAAGGGATGGATTATTCATTTATTTTTTCGCTTTGAACCACAAGCAAAAACTGATCTTAATCAGGATGTTCTGGTAGAAGTTTCAAACGCAAAACTGACCATTCCATTTCAGGATGTTTTGGTACAAGTTTCATCCAATGACATTTATAATAGGACGAAACCATATCGTGATTCTTCCTAAGCAACAATGAACATTCCATTTCAAGATGTTTCCGTACAACCTGACAATTCAAATAGCACGCCGTACCAACCGATCAGAATAGAACACTAAAAGACACGGGTAAAAAGCTTCTAAATTCACTCTTTCCCAACAAGCTTCCCCAAGAAACTGCCCTTTCCAGACATTCCCTTCATTTTCCACCAAAATCATTAATCCTATCTAACTAGAACCAAAGATCATACAAATAAACTTCAAAAGAACCCGCTAAAGTAACTAATCGAATCAAAATCGACATGGAACTCGAGAGGAGAACTGGTAAATCATGAAAAGATACTTAATTTCTATGAACAAAACACAACACTGATTCGGGATAATTCATAAGGCAAGCCAAATTCAACAAATTCCCCAGATCCATCAATTTCCACACTGTAAAACCTAAAACCCAATAGACTAATCACAAGCAAGAACAGTTATAACTCATCTCCAGGAACCTAGATCCAAAACCCTAAACAATAATACTTATATTAATTTAATAATAATAACAACCCTTAAAAAGTGGGTTCACAATATATCAGCAAACAAAAATCAACAAAAAGGAGATTTTGCATCAAAATCACATCTCACCTGAAAACATCACCGCCAAACACAAACACATACAGAAACCAAGTCATAACATCTCAATTGATTGAAAAAAAAAAAAAAAAAACCAGATCAAATGGGCGTAACGGAAGAAAAAAAAATCAATGAACACAGCAGATTACTGATGGGAGAAAATAAAATTTACTATACCAGACAGAAAAAAATCGAAAGAAAATGATTTCAAAAGAGAAATTGAAGAAAGGAGAGGAGGAAAGAAAAAGAAAAAGAAGAAGAGGGAAGGAACTCACTTGGGTTTTAGGTTGCGGCCATGCCAAAAGTCGTCTCTTGAACTGTGTGGCTGTCGTTGGCAGAGAAAGAGAGAGAGAGAGTTGAGAAAATAAGGATAGAGGAGAGAGAAGGGAAGGGGGTAATACGCACGTTTATATGTTCCTACTAATGAAATGAAACGCCGTATTTGGACTTCTCTTCATTATTTTTATTATTGTACTCGTTTTTTGTTTTTGTTTTTTATTTAAAAGGATATTGTAAAAAAAAAAAAAAAAAAAATTACTCTCTTTCTTTTTTAGTGTGTCTCAAAGTATATGTTCATTTTCAAAAATGATAAAGAATTTTTATTATTCCTTTCACTCATTCTCTCTCATACTTTACTTTTATACTCACAACACCAATCAACTTACTCCCATGTCCCGATTTAAGGTTCTTACTTTACATTATTACCTAAAATGGAAAGTGGGATCCACTTGTCATTCTCACAACAAAAACTCCCCACCCACTTTCTCTCTCTTACTTTACTTTCAACACTCACAACATTTACTTTTTCTTAATTTTCGTGTAAAGTCAAACTAAGAACCTTATAGTGGGACGGAGGGAGTACTATTTTCCATACATTTTCTTTCCTACATCACTTTTCATACTCATAACACTTGTACATCACTTCAATTATTTCTTAATTTACGTGCAAAAAAGAGGGTGAACATATACTCTGAAACGGATGTAATACTTTACTTTTTTTAAAAAGTTAACATGATTGAATTATTATTTTTTAAGTCAACATGATTGATTCTTTTTTTTTTAAAAGTCAATATGATTGATAGTTCAAAATTGTATTGAAAGTATAAAATTTATTATTGATGGTAGTTGTTGTTTTTTCAAAAGATTATTGATGGGTAGTTTTAGAATTTTATTAATTTTGAGTGTATACTCCCTCCGTCTCACCCGAATTAAGATTTTTGGGTTGGGCACGGGGATTAAGGAAAAAGTGTTAGTGGAGTAAGTGTTGTGTTGTGAGTATGAAAGATAAAGTAGGAGAGAGAAAGTGGGGTAAAGAATAATGAGTAGAAAGTTGTTGTAAGTGTGAATGTAGATCCCATTAAATAAAATATTTCCATTTTTTTGTTGTCCTAATTCGAATGGAACACCCAAAATGGAAATTTGTCCTCTTCGAGTGGGACGGAGGGAGTATTAATCTTGTAAATAGTTTTTTTTTTGTTTTTTTTTTTTACAATGCTCACGTCATAAGGAGGCGAGGAAAATGATTGAACCCTAGCGTCACCGAGGGTGAGAATTAGTTTTTTACCCCTAAGCAACTCCTTTGAGACACCCTTGAGACACAGTGAAAGTAGTACTACTGACTTACTGAGTTGTTATTTGATTTTTGTAAAGGTTTAAATTTACGGGTGGTATCTAAAAAAGGCTAGACTGTGAAAAAGCTTAATCTGTTCGAACATTAAAGTCTAAACAATTTTTTTTTGAAAGAATAATACATAAACTAATTTTAATTTTTTTAAAGCGAAAACAAGTTAAATTACAAAAAAATTAAAAAATTACTCTACTTGTTTATCTGTTGTTTACGTGTTTCCACTAAACAGACACACGGAATAAGGAAAAAAAAAATGAGAAATGGGAACGCAGTAAATATCTAATGGAGTAATTTACTTACCTAATCACATTAACGGCATTTATTACAAGTCCTTGAAAAAAGAATTACTTTACTTGCGTTGACGCGTAAGACAGCGTCCCTTGCCCCAACATTTTAGGAGTATGTCCCTCTAATGTTTAACGTAATTCGCTTTTAAATAAAAACAATAGCAAAAAATTACTCCCTCCGGTTACAAATATAAGCAAAAGTAACTAAAATCACACTTATTAAGAAAATAGTTAAATTTAGTTAATTGTCTTGATTTTATAATAAAAATATATTAAATGTGTAATAAATGTACATTTGTATTTGAAAATAAGCAATTAATTATGGACATTTTTGGTAAAAGAATATTAAATACAGTTACATTTAATGTGTTTTGTATTGAAACCCAACTTTTTTGCTTATATTTAGGTCCAAAAAAGCCAACCTTTTTTCTTATATTTGTGTCCGGAGGGAGTATTTATATTATGAAAAATGCATTTTTACTAAGCTTAAAGAAAAATTAATTTTATGCACTAAAACTTAAACACACTTACACTAACTTCACTGACACTTTTTTACACTTACATTGACACTTAGTATTCATAAACTGACACTTTTTTACACTAATATTGACACTTTTTTATTCTTAAACTAGCATTCTTGGACATTGACACTTTTTTACACTGACACTCTTTAAACTGACATTTTTTTATGCTACTTACACTTTTTACACTGATATTTCATAAGTCATGCACTGGCACTCTACTGGCTAATTTTTACACTAACACTGGCATGTTGAATTCCTTTTCTTCTAACCTCAGGAAAACACGTTCTGTGAGATTTGACAACTATTAAAATAACTGCATTCTCAATAATAAAAATAAATTTACAAAATTTAGAGGCTTACTTCAAATATTAACATAATTTGTAAGTTTGTAAATAAGTTGCCTCACTTTTGATAAATTATCTTCTAATAATATTTTCAATTAATCAAAGAAAAAAAGCTAATGAAATTTTTTTTGGAGGGACATTATAAATTGGATAGTTTAAGGGGTGCAAGTGCACTTTTGTAACTTACTTTTTAACGACTAACTGGAAGATGGTTTTAATTGCAACAGAATTTTTGGTACAAAGTTTTTTATGCAATTATAATGTGTACGAAGTTTAAATTGCAATGACAAAATCTGTACAAAATTTATTTTGCATTTATCTCTAATTTTTATAATACTTCTTTGTTCAATCATACTCACTGAAAACTCATAAATCACAATAATTATCCACTTACTATTTTTTAGTCCGTTTTTTCTTACTCACCTCGGTTTTTATGTTCAAACACTTACTCCATAATCATTATGATATTTTTTTTGCTTAATGTATGTGTCTAAATAAATATCCAAACAATAATAATATTTGTTCATAGTCAAGAACAAAATAATAAAAAAAAAATATTAACATCTATTTTGAGACAGAGTTGATAGTGACTTTAGTGAAACTGGGAGAGTGTATAAAAATAGTAGTATTAAGAGCATGCATAGTGGTGATCGAAAAACTCGTCAACAATATTAATGAAACTGGCTTGTGTACAAAATTTCATTTACAATAAATTAGATTCTGTAGCGATGAACAAATTTTAGTTGACTTATATATTTTTTTAACTAGTAATTCAACATTATAAAATAAATATTATAAAATATTAAAACATTATTTTTTATCAACGTCGTTTGTTTCAAGTAAAACTCAAATATATAAAATATTAAAATTTTGGCAAATTATACAATAATAGAATATTAGAAACATTTTTAAGCGTAAAACATTAAACTTATGTCAAATTTATAACACTAGGCTCTACTTATAGAAAAAAATAAACACAATATTTTAGGGGAAACTAGTTTCTCCCAAAATTTACTCAAAAATAAATTACGAGATATTTTTACATTTCTATCTACATAAATTGTGAAAATATAGAGAAAAACTTGTTTTACACTAGCTTTAGTGTAAAACTCGTTTTCATCCTTAACGTAAAACAGATTCCTTTAATGTAAAACAGTTTTTACACTTCGTTTACTGTAAAATATGTTTTTCATAAAACTGTCTCACAAATTAATCTGTAAACTCTCTCTGTCCCAAACTAATGGGCACAAAAAAAAATAGCAAGGGAATTAAGAAAAGTGTTAGTGTTGTGAGTATGAAAAGTGACTAGGAGAGAGAAAGTGTAAGTGGAGTAAAAAAGTAAGTAGGAGAGAGAATGAATGAAAAATAGTAAAGATTTTTTTTTACTATTTTTAGTGATTTTCCCATTTAAGTAGGACGACCAAAAAAGAAATTTGTGCTCTTTGGTCCGGGACAAAGGGAGTACTCCATCTACTCATACTTATCGCTATTTATTTCTATTTTGGGCGTCCAATACTTATTGCTACTTATAAAAAATGTTCACTTTTATCTCTCATATCCACTCACAACAACTATTCGCTAACTTATTTTTTCTCTTCTACCCGCTCACAATACTTACTTTGTTAACACGTTTTCTTAATTTCCGTGCACTCTTATTTGATAGCAATAAGTATGAGACGGAAGGAGTATACGACAACAAAATAAAATACACATATATCTCAAACCAATTTTCGTTAACGAATTCATTTGAATGAAAAATTTCGTTGATGATCTTAAACAAAAATTAAGCCACACTAACATCATAAACCAATTCCAATTCATCAAAATACAAAAAAAAGATTGAACAAAAATTGATGAATCAAAATTAATTCACCTGATCAACCAACTTTTAAAACTGAGTAAAACAACAAAGTAACTGGGGGAAAGCTTTGGAACGACGCTCGAACGTGCACCCTAAAAAGCGTTGCAATAAAGTTCAAAGGTGTAGTATAGAATTAGCTTCGCCGAAGCTTCCTCCTCTTACTTTTCCCTTTATCCACTCTTTGGTAACACGCGCGATTCTTGTCACTGATATAGTATGATTAATTTTTTTTATAAAATTATGATTAAAATTTAATAATAATCTATACAGTATACTGTATATAATATGAAAGCAGAAACATTTTCTGTTGTCACATTGCGCCACCTCATAATACCACTTGGCGCCATTCTACCATTCTATTCAGTGGCGGACCTCGAATTTCCAACCACCGGGTGCACAATTTACACTACATAAGTTTAAATTATTTTACGAAATAATAATTTCATCGGAAACTGAAGAAAAAAAAATAGTTATAAGAAGAATAATAAGGGAGAAAATTTGTACTCTTAATAACAGAAAAAGGCATAAAAAAATCCATTTACTTATAAATTAAACTAATTCACTAATATTAGTAAAAAGTAGAAAATGAACTCAACAAAGTCTCAAAGTGAAAGACATGAGTTTATTAATAAGCCCAAATTGAAGGAGTTAAAAGCTTTAAAAGTGAGTGCAATTGACTTACTAATAGGCCCAATTGCCCAAACTGAAGAGAAAAAAAGCATTTTAAATAGAGTGCAGAAAATAGTAGTGCAAGGATTCGAACCCTGCCATCCAAGAGATTAGTACACTGCAGTAACCACCTGAACTACGAAAGCATTTTGTTTTGGTGGTGCACTTATATTACATAATCCAGAAATACAATTTTTTCCTTCTTAATTAGGAAAATTTTGCAGGTGCACGTGCACCCCCACCGTATACGACAGGTCCGCCCCTGATTCTATTGGTCAGCACATTTTGAGGCTTTCAACATAAAAAAAAAAAAAAAAAAAGAATCCGCAATGCTCCAGCAATTATGTCTGTATTCTCAATTCCATTCTCCTCCTCCCCAATTCTCAATTCCAATCTCCTCCACATTTTTCAGATCCTACATATAGATTCCCCGATTTTCAATTCCAATCTCCTCCCCATCCTCCTCCATTGCCGTGCACCAATCAATCCCACCAACAACACAAATTGCCAAGCAAACACAAAAAAAAGCCTCAAAAAGCTCGAATGATAGCAAACTCAATTGAAAATCGATGAAGAATCGAGACAAATTAACGCCACAATCGATAGGTCGCCGCCGTCGTCGACGTAGGGGGACTGGTGATGTGATCCATTTGCTAGGTAG
This sequence comes from Campanula takesimana, assembly GCA_026119855.1. NCBI lineage: Eukaryota > Viridiplantae > Streptophyta > Magnoliopsida > Asterales > Campanulaceae > Campanula > Campanula takesimana. The sequence continues at coordinate 194,061 of JAOWBW010001544.1, read as the reverse complement.
TTGACGTCGGCATTCAATTAGGTCGCTGATGTCGTTGACGGCGAAGACGGATTGGGTTTCTTGAAAATCGTTAAATGCTTTACAAGCCCTCCTTCTCATTTTTTTTTCTGTATTCACGTCAATGTCGTTTCCCCCTTCTTTAATTTTTCGTGATTACAAATCTTTTCGATTCAAATATTATACATACTCATTCACTCCTCTGCCTTTGGTGTTTACAGAAAACGCACATGTCAGTTTAAATATTGCAATTTCATTCACTATTTTTCTCTCCAATACTTAATTTATACATGATACTGTTATATAACAGTTTAATTATTTCAAAACATTTAAACTAACTTTGCAATTTATGTGTACATTGTAATCTGATGCCAATAGAGGATTAATAATTTCATTAACATTGTTTTCCTTTATATCTGGTGTATATGATACTGTTATGTAACAGGTAATGGCAACAAGTAAGTTAATTGTTGTTAAAGCTATTGATAAGAGGAGCAGAGGTAGTAGGGGTGTAAATGGTTCGGTTTCGGCCATTTTAGAGACCAAACAACTAGTCATCGGTTTGGGAAAATTCCAAACCGAACCGAACCACGAAAAATTTCAAAACGAACCAAACCAAACCGCCATGGTTTGGTTCGGTTTGGTTCAGACCGCAGTTCAGTAATGTGGTCCAGACTACGGTTTAGACCGTGGTCAAGAATATGGTTTAGATCGTGATTTAAACCACCATTCACACCGAGGTTCATATCACGATTCAAATTATGGTTTACACTCTCTTTAAAAGAGAAAATTCGGAAGAATGAAAATATTAAACGAATAAAGAAGCCGAAAGAAGTGAATACACTACAGAACTTTGTTAACTATGTGCCTCAATCAATGAATATAACATTCGATAAAATGAATATTGAATAAGATGCAAAACGAGAGTTAAGAATGATGTAATGTAATGTAAATTATTTTAATAATTTAATGGTGAATGTTACTTAAGATACAAATATATGACTAATATATGTGGTCTGGCGGTTTGGTCTAGTGGTTCGGTCTGGCGGTTTGATTTAGTTTGGTTCGTTCTGGTTTGGTCAGGAGGGGTCAGACCACAAACCAAACCGAACCACGCGGTTTACCAATTTTTGAGACCAAACCAAACTACTTGTGCTTAAAAACCGAACCAACCCATATGGTTTAGTTCGGCTCGGTCCCAAACCCCGGTTTGGACCGAACCACTGACACCCCTAAGAGGTAGTACCATAAATGTTCGTATATTACGCCTTTGGAAGCGCGAAGATACTAAATACAAAAAAGTTACTGTTGAGATGTTACTTATGGATGATGAGGTTAGTCAACCAATACTCTCTTTATATACTTCTTTATCATTCAATATAATTTCGCAATTAAATCATTTTATTTCTCATTTTCTTTTTATTAATATTTTAGCTTGAATTTATTAGGGATCTAAAATCCAGACAGCTATTCCACCTAGCATGTCATCCAAGTTCAAAGATATGTTTAAAGAGGGAGAGATGAAAAAAAATATCTAATTTTGGACTTGAACCGAATGCCATTACAATTATCCAAAAAGCAATTGTAAACCATGAATGGAAATTATCATTCGGTTTAGCTACCACTATATCTAAGGTGGATACATCGGTAAACATTTCTGATAACAGATTTGATTTCACTCCCTTTAGCCTTTTTGGGAGTGATCCACATAAAAGTGTCAATGCTGATTATGTGTTCGGTGAGTATTCTAACACACAATTTTTCTTTCATTAATTAATTAGGGTAATAATTAACATTATATTTTTTTCTTTATTGTAGATGTAATCGGTGAGGTGGTATTACCAATAATTGATTTTGAATATGTTAGTGCAGCCAAGGCAAGGAAGCTGTATATTAAACTGGTAGATAATGGGTATGTTATAAACGTTGATTTAATTTAGTAATGAATTTTTCACATATATGGTAACTATTTAATCAATTTTATTAATCCCCTTCTAATATTTGACAGGGGAATGGAGCTTGATGCTATCTTATGGGAGTCGTACGGAGATCAACTGAAAAGTTTTATTCAAAACAGGGGACAAGATTCAGAGGAACCAATCGTACTGATTTTGTAGTTCGTGATGTGTTCAAGATATATGGGTAATATGTTTAACTTTTTAAATTGATTACTATCTCTAAATTCTATTTAAAATTATTTTGTACTTAATGCTAAAATTAAAAATTGTTATATTATACAGGAAAGAGTCGTGTTTCTACCATGAAGCACGCAACAAAACTTCTTATAAATCCCGATGTTCTTGAATTAAAAGAATTTGATAAAAATTAAGTACCTTTAAATCTAATGACACTTTAGACACTGGTACACGTTTATGTTTTTTTTTTTTTGTTTAGATGATTTAAATTTATTTTCACTATTTATTTAACAGGCGTGGCGATGGAGTTTCATCGATGGGTCGCAGTCTCACTACTATAACAAATGATAGCAAGTTCATCGGTGGTGACGAGTGGTTCAAAATCGAAAATGTCAAGACTATAGATGAGTTGCTCAAATGTAGTGAGGTACAAAGCAAAATGTGAATAAATTTTTATTCATTAATAGTATGTTGATGATTATTGAACTATATATTAATTTCTACAGGTTGGCGTATACACTACATTCGCTCAAATAATTGATGTTGACCCGCATGCTAACTGGTTCTACCAAGCTTGCAGCAACAAGAAATGTAACAAAGGAGTTGACAGGAACTCAACTAAATGCCCAAAGTGTAGTACCCTCTACAACAACCTCATTCCAAGGTATTTGTCGTTACAAAATTTTTAATACACAAAATTCATTTATAAATTTATAGTGTTTTCATAGCTGTTAATGATTGATTTGTGACCGCCTTTCCTTCTAGGTTCAAAATCAAGATTGTTGTCATTGACGGAAAGGATGATAATGGAACTGAGTCTTACTTTATGTTGTTTGATGCATGTGCATCTAATATGCTTAATATGTCCGCTTCCGAAGTTGTTGCTGAAACATCAGAGGTGGTTATTCTATTTTACTATTTTTCCAGCTAATACAGTCCCTCCGTCCCACCCGACTTAGTATTGTTGCAAACATGATTCTACTTTGAACAAGCCATTTGAACAGAAAATAATGGTTTTTATAAATTTTATAAACAGTTATTACTTCATTATTAATAATACTTTCAAACTACAAATTTATATTTTTATTAGGTCTTTTTTTAATAGCTTGGTCAAACGACAATCATGTTTATCAAAAACGGTAGCCGGGCAAGACGGAGGGAGTATGTATTGTTTTATTTTATAATGTAAAATATTGTTTCTGATTGAATGGTCAGTTGGATCAATTGCCTGTAACGTTTTGCAAAATGTTTGGTAAAAAATGTCTATTTCGGGTGGAGATTGATCAAAGAACAAAAGATGCCGTTGGTGAGAAACGTACTTTCATTGTGAGAAAAGTGACATGGGATGCCCTCTTGATTGATAAGTATTTGTCACTCACCAATTCTGATGTAAGTACAATCCACCTTACGTCATTTATTTATAAATTTCTATGCTATAAATATTGAATTTTGTTTCTTCCAAGCTGCAGGAGGTGGCTTCTAAGTTGGTTTCACAAGATAAAAATGTGTCCGACTTACTGACTAAATATCAGGTAAAGAATCCCTACTTAACTTTTCAGATTTTTACTTTTCCTTTCCATTCTATTACATGATATAAATTGTTTTATGTAGGATGATGCAGTTGAAATCATTGGAGATAACTGTTCAACATCATGTGAGGAGATCACTCCTATGAAGCGTACGTTGGATGATGCTCTTAATAGCCAGAATGAGCAACTTTCTGCTACAAAGATGTTGAAAGAGATCAAGCAAGAGAAGATGGAAAAGTAGGAAAAAAAGGTGAGATGCAGTTGAGGAATGTTATTTTGTTTTATGATGTTTAAGGTGATGAATTATAGTTCTTTATGTTTGATGATGCAGTTAAGGATCCATGTTTTGTTTAATTATGTTTAAGGACCAAATTTTAGTTCTTTATGGTATTCATTGAACCCATATACATTTTAGATACTCTTTACTTTGTGTTTTCTATCAGATTTAAATGTAATCCATTTAGGATTTATTTATATTTTATTTATTTTTGAATTATTTAAACCTTTGCAATTTAGATTCAGCAAGAATTTTCATTTGTGCAACTAGTTTCAACAGTTTTTAGCAACTGTAATTATGCACATAAAGAATAGTGAATTATGTAATTATGCACAGAACGAAACTACTGTAATAATGAACCCAGTTGATCACAGAATGTGGTGTGAAAATCAGAACACATGAGCAGTTTCAACAATTTTTAGCAACTGTAATTATGCACAGAAAGAATAGTGGACATTCAGGGACGGAGAAAAGAAATCAATAGGGTTGCTCTTTTAAACCTCATAAAGTCTGATTGCTTTAACCAACTATTTGAGAAATACTCCCTCCGTCCCCAAGTGAATTATGTAATCAAAAACTCAAAGTTATTTTAAAACTCAAAGTTATTTTAAAACTCAAAAGTGGACATTCAGGGACGGAGAAAAAAATCAATAGGTTTACTCTTTAAAACTCATAAAGTCTGATTGCTTTTTAAATCTCATAAAATCTGATTGCTTTTAAAATATTTTGTACTATAATTATTCTTATATCATTACTAATCATGATTACTCATTTGTTTTTATCGTAGCTACCACATCAACTGACACTAATTCAACAAAAATTGAAACTAGAAGACGTGGTAGGCCAGTTACCCCAAGTAGTGGGCTATTGCAATCCGTAAACAGAAAACTTCAATGTTGATTACTTAAATTCAGAAATTCAACATCAAGTAAATGAGAGTAATGACTCACATAATCGCATGAATACAGGTACGTACAAATCAATCTATATAACTATTTTCACCATTTAGAAACTTCCTTTTTTTATGTTATAATTCTTATCATTGTATAACATAACTCAAATGTAAATTTGACAGATTCAGTGAGGATTGAATCATATGATAACTTGCCAACAAATGAAAAAGATAAGGCTGGAACATCACGACGTAATACGAAAAAAAAAGATGAAGGAAAGTGCACAACAAAGCACAGGTATAGTTCAACATATTATTTTCTATTCATATCCTACCAAAATAGAATTGCATTTTAAAAATATTTGTTTCTTTGCAAAAATCAATTACATTTTAGTTTATTTTGCATACGCTGCCTATTGGGATATCGGAGATCCAGATTATGAATGTGAACATTGCCATGCTTTATTTTGATACGAAGAGAGAACTCCAAAGAACAGGCCATCGACAAATCCAAAATTTTTATTGTGTTGCATGCATGGTCAGGTACAAGTTCCTCTATTGAGACATCCGCCTCAGTTGCTTCGTGATCTATTAGAGGAAGGGCACGAAAAAAGCAAAAGTTTTAAGGATAACATACGTGCCTACAACATGATGTACGCATTTACATCAATGGGGGGCACGATTGATAGAAGCGTAAATCAAGGAAGATGCCTTATTCATTTAAGATGGGAGGTCAGAATGTTCATCGGATCGGATCATTGTTGCCCAATGAAGGATCTCCTCCGCAATTCTCACACTGTATATTTATGACACAAAAAACGAAGTTGCTTACAGAATAAAAGCTATCAGGTATTTTATTTCATAACTTACTTTATCATTCCTAGCTTTGTGTATATATCATGTTATGTTATGTACTAATTTTATACTGCTTGCTTTAAAATGAACAGTAAACACAGGAGTTCAGACTTTGACAACTCGATTGTAGCGGACTTAAGAAAAATGGTTGACGAACACAACCCGTATGCAAAGATTTACAGAATAGCTGCAGATCGTATTTCGATGAGAGCTTCGAGTGAGGTAAGGCTTCGATTGATAGGGAAACGATCTAAGGATGGTAGAACGTATAATTTTCCAACAACTTCTGAAGTGGCAGCTCTTATCGAGGGTGATATTCAAGATGCACCTGATGTGAGAGACATTATGGTTGAGGAACGGTGTGGTGATTTCAAACAAATACACGAGTTCAACCCATCTTATATTCCTCTTTAGTACCCGTTGTTGTTGGTTTATGGGGAAGATGGGTTTTATACCGATATTCCTAGAAATATGCCTCCAATGTCAAAGCGACCCAACCTTTCTTTGAAAGAGTTCTTATCATTCCGACTACAGGAGAGGTCTGCAGAACGACCCCAACTTATGAGAAGTGGAAGACTACTGCAGCATTTATGGTTGATGCTTATATTATGATGGATACACAAAGGCTTCAGTGGATTCGTCATAATCAACCCGCTCTTAGGGTAGAATCTTATAGGAAACTTACATATGTTGTTTCAAGAGGCGATACTGATTAATCGTCTGCGGGTAGACGAGTTGTGTTGCCGTCAACATACACCGGTGGACAGCGGTGGATGACTCAGAATTTCCAAGATGCATTAGCTATTTGCAGGTGGACAGGATATCCATCACTCTTTATTACATTTACCTGCAATCCAAAGTGTCCAGAGATTACAAGATTTGTTAAGAAAAAGGGGCAAAGACCCGAAGATAGGCCTGATATTGTATGTAGGGTGTTCAAAATGAAGCTTGATGAATTGGTAAAGGATTTGAAGGAAAAGAAAAATTTTGACGAGCCTACTGCACGTAAGTAATTCTTTCACCACCATACTATGTGTATTTATTTGAATATCTTTGTTAATATAATTACTTTATCCATTTGTCCCACATTTTTTGCTAATTTTGGTCAACTTGATCAAAATTACCAATTATAGTAGGACGGATGCTATATATAATAATTATTATTTTATTTTATTTTTTAGTACAATAATTTTAATCATGCGCATTTTTTTATTTGATTCAGTTGTTTACACAGTGGAGTTTCAAAAGTGAGGTCATCCCCATGCTCATATTCTTCTGTTTCTCAAAAGTAAAGACTAAGCACTAATCGCTAAGGATGTCGACAAGTGTATAAGTGCTGAGATTCCTGATAAAGAAACTGATCCGGAATTGTACGAGGCCGTCAAAAAATATATGGTGCATGATCTTTGTGGTGTTGCTAACCTAAAATCCCCTTTCATGGATAACAAGAGATGCACAAAGAACTTCCCTAAAAACTTTAATGAAGGCACGTCCGTTGACGAGAACGGATATTATATTTATCGGAGAAGAGACACTGGTGCTAATGTAGATAAAAATGGAGTTTTGCTTGATAATAGGTATATAGTGCCTTATAATCCACAGCTGTTGTTGAAGTATCGGGCTCACATCAATGTGGAATATTGTAATCAAAGCAAATCAATAAAGTACTTATTCAAGTATATCAGCAATGGAAGTGACAGGATAGGGGTAGGTTTTGAAGTGGATGATAAAATTAAAAGATACATCGATTGCAGATATGTCTCTGCATGTGAAGCGATGTGGAGAATATTTGGATTTGATATCCACTATAGGATACCCGCTGTAGAGCGCTTATCTGTCCATTTAGAGGGAGACCAAATCATTCCTTTTAAAGATGGCGATTATCTTACGAATGTTGTGGGTAACCCTACTGTTTGCCGATCACAATTTTTACAATGGATGAAGATCAAATCGTGAAAATCCAGAGGCTCGACAGTACAAGTATTACGAATTTCCACAATATTTTGTTTGGGACAAGTCAAAGTGAGAATGGTGTCCTAGAAAGAAAGGCATATCAATAGGATGAATTTATCATGTTCACATCAATTCAGGCGATATCTACTATCTGAGGCTGATGTTAAATCACATTGCTGGTGCTACATCGTACGTTGATTTGAGAACTGTGAAGAAGTGCATGATGATTACAAAAAAACATGTTATGCACTAGGATTATTAGACGATGATAAAGAGTATGTTGATAGAATAAAAGAAGCAAGTGAATGGGGGTCACCGGAATATCTAAGAAGACTATTCGCGATGCTACTATTATCTAATAGTATGTCGAGGCCACAAGATGTTTCGGAAAAGATCTATTATTCAGGCCAAGTGCAAGCGCTGACTGCTCATGTGCTCCATTTCAGGCCGTCGGAGTACATACAGTGTTTGTGTAATCAAATGGAAGATAATGAACCCCGCAATTATATCCATTGATGAGGTAGATGCAATTGCTACTGCTAGGTTCGATGCTCAGATTGGTGCTCACAGAGAAGTTCAAAGAATCCTCGTGGCATGGAACTCTTAAACCAGATGGACGGGTTTGACCAAACAGTTAACGTCAAGGTTATAATGGCAACCAATTGAGCTGACACTTTGGACCCTGCAATTCTCCGTCCCGGAAGACTTGACTGTAAGATTGAGTTTCACTTACCTAATAGAGGCTGGTCATATGCACTGCAAAATAATTTTGAGTGATGAGGTTGAATTAAAGGAGTATGTTTCTCGACCAGATAAAATCAGTGCTGCTGAGATTACAGCTATTTGTCAAGCAGGAATGCATGCAGTCCAAGAACAGATATGTCATACTGCCTAAGGACTTTGAGAAGGGTTACAGAACCATCGCTAAGAAGCCCGACACAAACTTTGATTTCTATAAGTGATTCCAGAACTTTCCATTGTGGTTCAGGATGTCTCAATATCTACTTGCCGAAGATGTTGCCCTCCATTTACTTCTATTTATTCAACTTGGAATTGAGCTTAGTAATGCTATTAACCTAGAAAAACATTGAACAGAGTGAGAGGAAAAGCATAAATACCAGTATGCCTTTTGCATTTGTATCAATTTCGTTTCAAGCCTAGAAAGAACTACTCCCTCTGTCCCAAAATGATCTTCTTATTTGACTATTCAAACTTTTTAAGAATATGAATACAGCTTCACTAGCATCTTTTGTTTATGCACTTCGAAGCCAAAATTGTACAAATGAGAAGAACTTTTTGAGACAATGAGAAATGGCAAATGAAAACATCATTTTGGGACGGAGGGAGTATAATTTTTACTGTCTTATTTGCTTCCTCTCACTGCAGGGACGAAGGGAATCTTTTCTTCATTATTAATGAAAAATGTCAAATTTGAAGATCATTTAGGGACGGAGGGAGTTTTTTTTTATTCTTAGTATTACTATGCTCCCGTCGAATCTCGACGGGTTTACTCACTAGTTGATATTAAAAGTAAAGTGAGACTATTTTTTAAAAATTAATTAAATAAATATTTATAATAATTTTATTTAATGAGACTCATTTATTATACTCCTTCATGGCCATTTGATGTAGCCTAAGGACAATTTATCTATCATTAATAAAAGTACTGACACACAACAGGCATGATCATTGTCACTGATATAGCAAGTAATAATTTTAAAATTAATATTGAGTGAATACTCCTTCCGTCCCTTTTTAACTTACAAATTTTGGGTTGGGCACATTATTAAAATATTTCCTTATTGGGACTTTATAGATTAAAGTGGGAAACCCAAATGACAAATTTTGTAGATTAAAAGTGATTGTGTGTATGTGATCAAGTGTGTCAATCCATGTTATCCCGCTCCAACCTGAGTTTGAAGATGCGCCCCCACCCTCCCAATCCGCTTTTAATTAGAAGCATACTCCACTAGATCAGATAAGAAAATTTTGGGGAAAACTAGTTTTTCCGTAAGTTATAAAAAATCTTGTTTTTATAAGGGTTAAAGTTTAAGGTTTAGGGAGGTTTAGGCCTTTTAGAGTTTAAGAAATGTTAAAAAAAAAAAAAACATGACTTTTTATAACTTATGGAGGAATTAGTTGCCTCCAAAACCAACTCCCACTAGATATGTGGTCCAATCTGCTCCAACTTGTCCAAATCGAGCTTGCGAGCGGAGCCGCCTCAAATGAGTCCGAACCATCAATACCTAGAGCTGAGTCATTCAATTTGTTGAGTTTGACAAAACATTAAGACTCCTTATTGATACCTAAATTTTGATTTTCTTTTTACTTGTCAACCCTATTTTTCAATGAAAACGCTAAAACTTAATATGCACACTGTTTAAGCTCGAAAAAATAATTGATGCAATCACATCTGATTCAAAATTCATTCCGTTGCGCAACGTGCGTGAATTACAAATTCACAGTCTCCCATGTTACAAAAAAGGTGAATAGACGGCTGTTTGACAACTCCAAATCCAAATCAAATATGTCTATTTCGAATTAGAAGAACAAACTAAATTTAGTGGAATTAATCCAATTTCAAGTCCAAATTTTGGAATTAAATTGCAAAAACACTCAAAATGTATATGAATGGGTCGGGTTAAGTAGTCAGATGAAGTTGCTCACCAACATTTCTTCCCAAATGAAAAGCTCCTCAATGAAGCTAGTAGTGCCGACAAAGTGCTCCCAACAAGTATTTAACACTGCTGCATTCTCAGGGCTCGAACCCAAGACCTCTGGTTAAGCTAGAACACTCCCTTACAAGGTGATCTAGGTGCTTGTTAGTAGTACCTACTATTTACATAAGCAATTGGCACCATTTTCGTAACTAGGATTTCTTCATTCAGTTAGAGATCAAACATGGCATGGAAACAAAGATACCTAGAGAGGAAAAATATAAAATAAATTACAAATTAAAAAAAATAAAAAAATAAAAAAATAAAAACCATATGCTTCTTCTTTCTCCCTAATTACATCAGCAAATCATTTATAGCTTCCTATCAATTACAGAATGCTCTTAACAGTTGTGTTAAACATGCTAATCCTGGAAAATAATTTTATGCTTTTAAAAAAAAAATGTTTAGCAAATACACAAATCTACCAAAAATGTCGCACACACGGGCCTGTGATCAGAAAATCGTGATTCCCACCGTATATACGACTTTTGCTGAATTCCATCTCCATACCATAGTATTCTGTCACACCTGTAATTAAGCATTTCAGTCTCAATATATCACAAAACAGAATTCAATACCGAAAATACCATAAAATGAGAGCCTATTATACATAATACACACACACATAGTCAGTCACACACACATACGTACATATGTACATAGACAATACACATACATGCATATGGATACATATAGTACATACTTCTCGCGCGCGCACACAAAAATAAAAGAAAAACTTGTACATTCATACCATGCTGGAGGTAACACCAACACAGAGATATACATATATAACATGCATCAACTTACCATGCTGGAGTTCTCCTTTTGCTCTTGGATTTGATAGTCTCTCCAGCATATGAGTCCGAATTATAAGAGTATTTGTAAGTAGGCGCAAAGAAAATCTTCCCTTCTTTCCATCCTTTAAATACTCTCCCACTTTCTCTTTCAATCTTAAGCTACATATTGAAATAAAAGAAAAATAAAACCAATTAGTTATCATGATATAGCTACACTAAGTGATACCAGGATCAATTAGTTATCATGATACATCTATCTATCTATCTATCTATCTATCTATCTATCTATCTATCTATATATATATATATATATAGAGAGAGAGAGAGAGAGAGAGAGAGAGAGAGAGAGTGAAAGTGAGGACATAAACACCTGATCCTTATTGAGAAGGGCATCCCAGTCATTCTGCTCCAAGAGTTTCCGGGTGTCATTATAACTCAAAGCAATCCGATAGTTTAAATCACCTAACCAAAGAACACGGCTGGCTAGGCCAAGTCGTTTGAAAATAAGGTCAAATTAAATATATCTTCGTGTAATAAATACGCACGGTAAAAGGCACAAAATCAATACACATAAACAGCAGAAATTTAAAGGAAACCAGATTTGTAGAGTTGCTCACTCGTGATCTAGAATTCTGTCTGGCATTCTACTGTTAGTCGTTCTGCAAATCTTCGGGAATTGAGTGCTTTTGAGTATCTCTATAACATCTAAATTTCTTCGTAGTTCATCACCTTCTTTTTCTCCAGACGCCAAGTGACTGCAGACAAAGCAAAAGCTCGTCTGCTTGAAAGACATGCTAACAGAGATGCAACCCTGCAAGTAAACATTAAACCAAAACACGGAGTCATGTCAAAGGCTAAGAAAACTTGTTCCGTTAAATGTTCTCTCTGAACCTGGAAAGAATTGTGCTCCACCAGTCCAAGTCAATATGTCTACATTTCAAAATATATACTGTATATATATTGTCCTTGAATTTAACAAACTTTTAACAAGTATCATGCTCCGTATTATAATATATACCCTTCAGTCCCGAAAAGATAGTCCCATTTGAATTTTGATGGTCAATACAAGTGAATTTTGACCAAATATTAATGGCAGTCTAATCATCCTAGTGAAAATTCTAAAAATTGTCATCAATAAATCATTAAGTGGTGTAAGGATAACAAGTTTTAGAATTGCACTGGGATGATTAGATTGATATCAATGTTAGGTCAAAGTTCACTTGTGTTGACTATCAAAAAAACAAAAGAAATGGGGTTATCTTTCCAGGACGGAGAAATTATTCTTTGCTATTTTCAGCTTTTTCAAAATTAACGTCATAGTCAGAACGGGAAACTCATTGAGGGAAACGGAGTATTAAGATTTTTAACATACCTTGTTTCCGAGGTAACCCAAGATCCCCCGACTTATGCAAGAAGTTCTCAAATGGCTTATGTATTGAACAAGCTCTTTTCTAACCCATATAGTAAAAAATATCCCCACCATCTGCTTGCTTTTAACAAGGCTATATTTCAATTGCTTTGCACCACTTGTAGGACCCAAAACGGACAATTCAGGAGCAGTAACACTACTACTATTCGATCCATCTTCCTCATCTGATGAGGATTCATCCTCAAAACCATTCGATTTCTGACACGCAAAACAAGAATCTTTACTGATATACTTTTTCTCGCTTTCAGATGCACAATTGCAACCTTTAAGCTTTCGCCGGCTTTCTGACCTGAATACTCTGCTTGCAGCTCTAAGTGAAGTCCGTTGCATGAAAGGTGAGCTATTGCTATTGCTATTACTATTGGAAGATTTATTTAACGATTGGCTTATCAGAGATAACCATTTTGCTGCAGAACCGTTATCTTCTATAACCAACACATTTCCAGCATTCAGAGGGACTATCTCCTGAAAACTGATAGCAACATAAACAATAGTCGTTAACAAAATAAGTCGCCTTGTTTTCAAGAAATAAAGATTAAATGATAAAATATTGCTCCTATATCCCTTTTAAATCTTGCAAGAGAAAGAATCACTATAATAAATAATAGTCATGTATACTCCCTCCGTCCCACTCGAATTAGGACAAATTTCCATTTTGGGTGTCCCATTCGAATTAGGACAACCCAAAAATGGAAGTTTTTTATTTAATTGGACCCACATTCACACTCACCAACAACTTTCCACTCATTATTCTCTACCCCACTTTCTCTCTCCTACTTCAATTTTCATACTCACAACACCTATTCCACTAACACTTTTTCCTTAATCCCCCTGCCCAACCCAAAAATCCTAATTCGGGTGGGACGGAGGGAGTATATCAAGATTAGCCTTATTTATGCTATTGAAGCAAGAAACATATTCAAGACGAACTAGATTTTTTTATTTTTTTTTTCACATTTCCTCAAAATTGCTAGGACCCGACATCAATCTTTGTAGAAGTGAGAATTAAACAGGTATTTAAAGACAGGTAATCAAAATTTTCAAGTAATTTTTAGTACGTTACATATAGAAGGAGCTTTATAAATAACTACACGTGAAACTGCTTGAATCTTGAGGAACTAACTGTCAAAACTCATTTTTAGGGAAGAGTAAGAAGTTGGGCAATTTTATCTTTTTAGAAGTGAAAAGAGAGGGAGAGGTGAAACACACCCGAGAACATATATATCTGACTCGTTATGGACTTGCAAGAAATCATCGAGATTAAGGCCATTGTGTGGAGATTTTCCCCCTACATTCCAAGTTGCTGCAAATACCCTAAGAAAAAAAAAACGTGGTGTTAATATACAAGCACGAGAGTAGAATGGGAGAAATAAATAAAGAAATTACTCGTGATTTTCATACCTTAGGGACTGCACCTCCTGACTATTTGGCATTATAAGATGTTCTACTGACTCGGGCACTATTTCTGCAGAGGAGAAGGTTAATACCTTCAGAATTTGTTAAGAGATAAAAATAAGCCAAACAGATGATGAGAAATTTATTGAAGCGGGGGCCACAAAGAAGTATTTTCTTGTCAGACTATAATTTATAGAGGAAAAATGTTCTTCTTCTCGATAAGAAAGACCAGTGTCTTACAAGTCAATGGATTAACAAAAATGTAGTTATGCTATTCTGCTGGGACGGGAAGACGGATATAAAGAGTACTAAATTCTTACAAGTTGGTTAAAGCCAAAAAAAAAAAAAAAGTTTGAATATATTCCAATTTTTGTATCAACATGCCATGTTCTTTTCCTTATCTTTTATCCTGTTTCCTTTAGCTTCTTTAGTGAAATGATACCTCATCTCCACGACTATTTTTTCCATTAGAATCAAACCACCATCACACAAACACACACACACGAGCACATAAATTTGCACGAATATGTAACAGTAAGCATCGTAAAGGGAAACAAAAGATTGGCTGCTTCTAAATAGTGTATGTCACCATTGAGGATTCTATAGGTAAAGCAGGCTGAATTTTTCCAAGAATACTCACCAAAGGAGCCGAATGAATCTTTGTTCACTTTCCATCCGTCCCCATTATTCAATTTTATCGGGAACATCTTTTGAATGAAGGACTGCAATCATCAATGAAAACACATCGTTATAGGACTTGGCTAATGAAATTTATAGGTAAATGATATTAAAGTCTACGGCTAAGAAAAAAGAAGAAGAGAATCCATTTCATAAACAAAAAACATCCCAAATAATGAAGATGATCCAAACCTTCTTGGATTCTTCATTCCGTGCAGTCATTTAACGCGTATTTTTAGCCTTCTGTCTTAGTGAAAATGGCTTTTGTCAGAAATCAATAGAGCACTGAGGACATGACAAGGTGCCAAGAGGCTGTTAGGAGACCATATGCATATTGAAAATGGTTCATCCACAGCCAAAGTCAACCGAAAAGCATCAACCGTATGCTTAACGAGTGTTGTACCTTGCATAACAGGTACAACACCACAAGCATATGGTCAAAGCTTCTGGTTGATTTTGGCAGTTGACATATCACCAATCTATACATACATACATACATACATACATACATACATACATGTTTACATAAACTAATACAGGCACTACTGTTTGATTCATGGAATTTTACGAGGAAAATTGAAATCGAAATCAAGATTACTACAATCTACACACACACACACATATATATATATGCATCAGATTGGTAGCAATTCAAAAGTTGTGCAAAGAAGTCATACAATAGGAAAGATTTACCAAAACTACTCTGCACTACTGTTTGATTCATGGACATTTAGGGGATTCAAAAAGATAATTAAATCCACAAAATTCAATACAAAAAAATAAGTTTTACAAAGTAAAAAGATTTAATCCCAAATTCCAAAATATGGGTTTATTTTCAAATCACAGAAGTCTGATCCATGAACCAAAATTGAGCAGAAAATTCTCTCTGCCCAGAAAAATTAAGCCCATAAACTGGAAAAGAAATGAATAATTATTGGAAAAAAAGAAGAAGAAGATGAAATTGGACTTACCCTGGAAATGAATTGAGAAACAGAGGGATTAATTTAAAAAAAAAATGGGGCCTGAATGAATGAAGATAAAAGAATGGGACGTTTAAACTCAACCGCCGGCGACGCCGGGTCAACAAACAAAGAAGCTACGGTAGATCTATTGGCTGGACCCGCTTAAAGTCCCTGACAGTGACATATTCCAATTTAAAAATAAATTAAAAAATGTTACTTTTTTCTCTATCGATGCACGTTTAATTATAGTAATTAAATAAACATTTGATCATGAAAAATATCCTACTCGATTCGTCCTATAACTAAATGTATTTTTTTCTTTTAAAATTATTTTAAAATAAATATTGTAATTTAAATAAAAAAATTTGTAATGCATTTATTTCGAAAAACAACAAACAAATAAAATATATCTTCAAAATGATGTTGATAAGTAATATTATAGCCCAAGCCTCCTTGGCCGAGTGGCATAGAGCTTGAGATCTCCTTCGGGAGGTATCAGGTAACAAGTGGCCTTCCATAAGAATTTGTAAACGATGGTAATTGCCTTGAAATGAATGATATGTTACAACTTAAAAAAAAAATACTATACAATAAATTATTAACGAAAGGAATAATAATTTAAGTACTCCTCTACTCCAGCAAATGGTAATTCACTTTTTTAATGATTAATGCTTCTTCCGAATAAAAATATTTTGATTTTTTACCATTATTACGAAGAAAAAAATTGAGCAATAATTTTAGGTTAACTAACTATACTTATAAAAACTTAAAATTTGTTGTTGATATGCCATCAACGTTACTATTAATAATAAGTTTTAGATTTTTATTATAAAAACTAAATCAAACTAGAATTATTACTCAAAGATATATCATAATAACAGCAAAAAAATTGGTAAAATCATTCTGGAATGAAGAGAGCATGATTGAACTTTGAGCAAAAGACTTAGCCAAAAATAATTAATGAAATTTTAAAATTTACCAATGATATATTATTGCTTTTTGATACATTATTATACTAGTAGTGATAATTTTTAAAATTTTATGAAAGTAATTAAATATTATAAACTACTACCAAGTAGGAGTACTATTAATTACACTTCAACCAAATAAGCTATTAAAAATATAAGACTATAATCCCGTACGAAAGGGTATTACTTTGAATTTTCAATCAGCTTAATTAAATTTAGCTTCAAGTTTGAGAATGTTTTTTTAACCAAAACAATATTTTAGTTAAATACATAAAATTCTAAAAATTGTTATTAATAGTAATATTTTTATAGTTAGTTAAAAATAACTCTAAAAATTGTACAAACTTTGTACGTATAGAATGGCTTCAACTTGAATGTGTTGTAATGGACACCATTCAATGCTTTCATACAAATTGACCACTACATTATTTTTCCGGATGATGTCTTTTCATTTAATGACTCAATTTATTGCAATATTTAATTTAAGAGTAATGTTACATAGAGAGAAGTACTACTAGAATGAGTACATAAAATTTTGGACCGTACCTTATACAGTACAATCTAGTTATTACTAATACACTCATTTAAATCATTGTAATTTTTTATTTTTATTTTTACATCAATTCTTTCTACTCCCTCCGGTCCAAAACAAGTTTCACTTTTTAGATCAAAATTTTGGTCCAAAATAATTGTCAATTTAAAGCTAAATGTCCTTGTTACCCTTGCATTAAAACTTGTTATGGTTTATTAATTATCATAGTGTGAGACATTAATGTAGGAAATATGATTACTTAGTAAGGGTAGATTTGACACTTTTGTCATTAAATCATGATAATCATTGTATTTCTTAAGAATTGTGCAAATGCTAAAAGTGACAGTTATTTCGGACCAAGTAGTATAAGTTTTTTTTTTGAACAAATTTCTTTTTATTTGGTAAAGAGGGTTTGAGTTTGGGATTGCGCGCGCCCATTTAAGGTGACAATCTAATGTTCACCGGTTCAATTTAAGGATACATGTTTACTATTTCGCTTGCATTAGTCAATTTAACAAAGTAGTAATTTAAAGATAAAAGTTTTTTTTTTCCTTCAAAAAAAAAAAAAAAAAAGAAAGATAAAAGCTCGGAGAGAGTGATTTTTGAGGTGAATTTTTTCTTGGGATGCAAAAGGCTATATGTCAATCTAAAAGATTTATTTGGATTTGGCTTTATTCAACAATCTACGCAATACTCGTTCTGTCTCAAAACAATTTGCATTAATTTATTTTTTGAGTGTCTTATTTTCTGAAGAAGTTTAATTTAATATCAAAATTGAATAGTATGACATGGTTTAAAATTGGCATTTAAGTACACTGTAAAATGGGATGATAATTTTTTTTTTTTAGAAATAAGAAAATCATGAATTCCAAATTGAGAAAACAAAAAAAGACCACAATTATTGCATCACTTCAAAAATTAAAAGCAGATGATTATGAACACGCAATGCACGGACAAGGACCTCTACCTCTACGTGTTAGCACATTTGTATTGAAATTTGATCACCCTTTTCTTTATGACAAAGACTTCCGTGCACCACGCATGATCCGTCTCATCCATGAGACAGGTCGGTTTTTGACCCACCCGCCCGACCCATTGAACCGGCTTTAGGACCCCAGGGTCAGAAAAGTAGTACAGTGTTTTTTTCGTTTGCCAAAAGTAATACTTATTACAACTAAAATGTAATGAACGTGTTACTTATATGTAATAATGTTTATACATAATTGTAACACATATGTATAGAAAAAATAATAATTCAACCATTTACATTTTTAGAGCTAAAAACACTTGATTAGTGTTACATGTAAAAGTATTACATTATCTATAGAAATATGTTATAATTTCTTTTATTAAAGTGTTACATTTACTTGTACAAACAATTACATTCATATATGAGTTGTTACTTTTCAAATGTTACTTTCTTTCAAAAAATTAAATCAAAATACACAATATTTTACATTTTTTCAAAAGCATTATTACATTTCAGTATAAATGATAATTACATTTAGATATTGTTTGGGTTACATGTAATTATAGTTAGTATTACATTTGAAAAAATGGGTAAAACTTGCTTTTGTTTTTGTAAAACAGGTGTTACGTTTACTTATGAACAATGTTACTTTATATGTATACAGTCATTACATTAAGTCATGGTAACTATTACTTTTGGTGAACGGCTGAAAAGCCGAAAAAATAATATAAAAACTCAAAAAAAACCAAAAAAAAAATAATTTTTTTGGGACCTCTGGGAGGCTGCCACGTGGCGGATCGTGCCCCATGGGTCATGGGTCGACCCGTCTCATGCATGAGACGGATCCCCTTGTTCTGATGGGAGACACCTCTATTATTAGATCAATAATGACGGAGATTAATTTGACTATCCGTTAACAACAGAAGTTGATTAAATTTCAAACTTTAACTGCAACGGAGCAACAACAAATGATCCTACCAAATCCGCAAATGCTCCCAAATCAAACCCACACCATACATGAGTAGTAGGAGGTTGTGAAGAGAGAGAAAGAGGAAGTAGTGATCAAACCTGTATAGTCAAAGTCAACAGCTTCTTCTTCTTCTGGGTTTCTTCTGTATGCCAGTGACTTTGTTGAAGATTTAAAATATCAAAGAAAATGATGGAGCCAATTTCTTGTTCAATTTCTATATGGGGTGGATGAGAAGAGTATGGATTAATTGAGCAACAAACGACAACTATTAATGGGATAAGGAAAAGAGAAAGTAGAAATCGGGATAAAAATAATGTTTTTTTCCCAAAGAAAGGGGAAATAACTTTGAATGTGACCTTAACGGCTGAGTCCTTGTCTCTCCCCCTTTCTCCTCATCCTCAAACCCTTCCAATCTCTTTCTTCTATCAGTCAACTAACACAAAAAAAAACAGCTCCCCCTTTTTTTACTTGCTCCCTCCGTCCCACTTCACTTGATACTTAAGAGGTGTGCACAATATCACGACCCTAAAAATAGGCTCCTTATTTAGAATATATTTTGGCGATAACGATGTCCACATGACATTACAACTCAAAAAAATCCGTGACTAAAAAAAAACATTCAATCACTATGACACTTACAACAAAAGTTCTCGAAACTCTTGTTACAACATTACACCTTTTAATACACTTACGGAATCACTAACAACAATGATACTAATCACAACTACGATAAGATTTAATGAACTCTTGCACCACCAAATATAACTCCTACTAAACTAGGAGTTTACGAAACTAACACAATACCAAAAGCCATACATATGGCTTAATGCAACTCTTACATACTCACTATTTTGTAACAACATTGGTCAAAGACCTTAATTAACTGCCCATTGTTTCCCCTCTATCCTCACTTGAAGTTTCTTGTCTTTGATATCTAAATTTACCTGTTTCAACATTGAAACAAATAAGAGTAAGTACAACTCAGTAAGAAATCCCTACATCATAAAGTAAGCGGAAGTATTTAAGTATAGAAAAATGAACAACATTTCATAAACATGACAGTATTCAAGTAAATTAACTGCCACATAATGGACCGGAGAAATGTGAAACTCACATATAATAACCTTACCGCCATTATAGTCACATCCATATCCTCGTTTCAAATTTCCTACCAACACAAAAACACAAGCCATTTCTATTTTCCAACAACCATACATACAACTCGACTTTCACCAATATAGCCTCATATCCATATATAATGAATCTCACACTGGATTCGTGTTCGGTATTTATTCCATATACATATAGTGAATCCTACATCGGATTCATGTTCGGTATTTATATTCGTACACATATAGTGAATCCCACATCGGATTCATGTTTGGTATTCATATTCATATATATATAAAATATCTCCCGATGTTTAGGAGTATAAAATACTAGATGGTGTATGTTCCATCACTTATACAATATAGAGTGAATCCCACATCGGATTCTTGTTCGGTGTTTATTCCATGTATATATACATATATCAATATCATGCATATATATCCAATACTTCTTAACCGTGTAGTCAATAATAATAATGTGTAGAATTCCTGAAATGTAATTTATCTATTTATGATGGGCAAAATGGTAAATTAACATTGCTTAAGAATGAATAGGTGTGGTCCCTAAATGAAGTGCCTCTTTGTCTTGTATATAAAGGGCTATCCATCAACCCTTAAAGACGACTACATTCTTTACTTTCTCTCTAAATTGTCTTCATTATTATCTAAGAAGTTCTTGAGAAATTAAAGGGCACTCATCATTTAGAAGATCCATTCTCCCTACATCTTCTTCTTCTTCTTCTTCATTTCTCCCTAAAGTCAAGAACATGGATTCAACAGGTATATCTCGCTTCCGCCTTCATCTCTTTCTCAAATCTATTCCAGAAATGAGTTAGGCATTCAGGATTAAAATTGTTCCAACAGCATAATCCATCAATTTAATTCAAACAACTGCACATCCATATATGATTTCAACTCATGCACTACAGTCATTATGAATTCATGGAACATATTAACAGAATAATTCATATTGATACTTCACACATTTCCTTCTAATGTTTCCTAGAGAACATACCATTTAGAGTGGGTTATCATAGTACCCACAATACCAATAACATCCTCTCTACATAATGCTGGCATAAAACTCAAGGTAAAGGTGACATAATCACTTTATGCATCTTCTTGAGTAAGAACTCTCCTTACTTATTACATGTCATACTATCTTGGTTAATTTTAATGAAGTGACTAACACTAAAAGGTTATCATATAAAGATTATAACTTCAATTATTTCTCCATTTCAATCTAAGCTTCACATACTTTTAATCATTGCATGATTTTATTTCATATATACATGAAAAGGTGCAATGAACGCGGAAGAGACAAGATCTCTTACCTCAAACGCTTATTTAATCCAATCTCAACGACTCTTTCATCCGCTTATCAAAATAATTTACTCTCCAAGAATGTTATCTAAACATAATGCACACAAGGACTTAAGGTCAACAACTATATCAAAGACAATCACATTCACATTTTTATTATACTCGCTCAAACGCCACGATTATAAGAACGGAAATCTGGTAATAATGAATAGATATTTAAGTTATGAAACTAATTCCATTAAAAATCTCTCTGACAAAACATACATTTTAGACCCAAGAATCAATTAATTCCGAGTCCCTATGAATTAATTACGAATATTCTAAAGTTAACGGAATTTCGGATGTAATTACGATGTACTTCTATAAAGATTGACTTACTAAGGAGAACACGATTATTTTCTTGCTTTGAGAATAAGATGTTTAATAAGCTCACGAGAAGATATCCAATTTAGACTATAAAATCACTCATATCTGATTTTAAACAAGGAAGTTATGAGTTATTATAGTTTAACTGATTTTGTTAACATGTAGGGACCAATCTGAATTATTTTCCAGAATAAGTGACTAAACTGGAATTCTAAAAATATCAGGAACCTGAACAAAATTCCCTAAAACCCAGGGACATAAACAGCATTCGTTAAAGAACAGGAACCTAAACAAAATTCGTAAAACACAGAACTAATCTGGAATTCATTAATTTCAGTGACATGATTACAAAATTCGCATGACCTTAGTGACCATTATGTAATTTTCAAAATTTCTTCTTCAACCTTGGCGTAGTACCAGTCTGTTCAACTCTTCTATTTTTCCATTACTCAAAGGATTTGCTAAATCAAAGAAATATTTATAAACACCGGTCCAAAACCAATTTACTCAATTAAGTACAATTCTAATTGACTAATATTAGTAATATTATTATTACTATTATTATCTTATCTTGTAGCACCCACCATTACACACATCCACCAATAAGGGGTGTCAGCGGTTTGGTTCAAACCGAGGTTTGAGACCGAGCCGAGCTAAACCGTGGGGTTTAGCTTAGCTTTCGAACATAAATGGTTTAGTTCGGTCTCAAAACTTAGCAAACCGCTTAGCTCGGTTTGGCTTGCGGTTTAACCCCTCAAACCAAACCAAACCGAACCGAGCCGAGCTAATCCAGACCGAACCGCGGTTTCAAACCGATAAGTCGAACCATTGAGCTAAACCGATAAACTGAGCCACTAAGCTGAACCGTTTAGTTGAGCTACGAAGCCAAGCTATTGAGCCATGCATATTGACCATCGATCTTATAATTCTAAATTGATATCTACCGTTAGATTTCTTATAACCCTAAGTCCCTAACTCTAAGTGACCGACTCCTCTTAGCCTCTCTTCATTTTTCAGATCTCGTTTCTTCGTTTTCAAGTGCGGCGATTCTTTTCTTCTCTCTCCAGTCTCCAGGCTATTTTTCAGATCTCGTTTCTTCGTCATTCTCTTCCGGCCAGACTAAACCCTCCTTACTCCGATGTCGCTCCCACCTCGGCCTCCCATTTTTACTGGTATGTGAGGTTCCCTTATATTATTGCAGCTGTCACTTCTCCACTTCCCCTCTCGTCTCGTCCGCCCACAACACACACACACAATCTCACCGTTGCAAATGGAGAGCTCCGGCCGTCAATCCTTCTTCCAAGACATCAGATTCCGAGAGCTCCATGGATTCCGAGGTACAATTCCGATCAAATCATCTCTCCGTCTAATCGTTATTCAGCTGGATTTTCCCCAAAATCTAAATGTAATATATCTATGTTTCTATTTTTCCGTGCAAAAACGACCTTACGTTGATGAAGATTCTTCACAATTCAACGAAATCGGAGCTGTGGCTTTTGAGCATAATGATTAATGCACCTCCCATGGCCCTATCTTTCTTCAAGGTATTGTTTTTGCTATACAAGCACATTCGATAATTGAGATGATTTTTGATTTATTTTTAGGTTAAGACGTGGTTTAAACCGCAGTTTGAATCGCAAAATCAGACCGCGGTTCTAACCGAGCTGAATCAAACCATGGTGGTTTAGCTCAGCTCGGTTTGAATTTTTTTTATGGTTCAGTTCGGTCTGGGATTTCTTCAAACCGATGACTAGTGGTTCGGCTTCTAAATTCTCTCAAACTGAGCTAAACCGAGCTATTTACACCCCTATCCACCAACATCAAAATAAGAGCTAAATTAACATATCAGTCACACCATTACTAACTCAACTCAAAATCTTATCATATTCATTTGTTTATTTATTTTTCTAAAGCCCTATACCAGCACCACAATTATTCATCAATATTTCAATACTAATAAAATTAACACACACACTAATTACAAGGCAACAAATAATCATAGAGAATTTAGATTTACTTACCTAATTTTCCTTCTTTTTCTCGTTCTGTTCTCCGCTCTTTTCTTTTTTATTCTTTTTCTTTTGTTTTTCTCTTTATTTATTCCCCTAACTGGCTTCTCTCTCTCTATTTCTTGTTCATACTTTGGCTTCAAAAGAAGCCACCCACGTGCCAGTACTTAAACAAAGTTTGGTGACTCCTCATTTTCCGATCCAAATCTTCTGTGTCACCTTGTGTACCACCTTATGTGCCACAAGTGATCTAATGGCTCACAGTTATTGAGATTGGTATTATTGTAATATTATGCAAACATATGAACGGTTGGATCACAAGTGGTACATGGAGTGGCACACAAAAATAGTACAGGAGATCTCAACTCTCATTTTCCTACTTATCCTTCACTATTTTTCTTTCTCCTTCTGGTAATTGTACTAAATTACAAATGTGCCCTTTAATTATAAACCAATAGATAAGCCAAAAAAACAAAACAAAACTAGCTTCTATAATTTTTGTAATACCGTTTACTGTTTAATTTATTTGTGCAAATGTTAATTAACTAGATTTTTAGTCTAGAACAATTACACAAATTCTAAAATGCACAAACTATAAAGCACACAAATATAATGAAATCATGCATCTGAAATAGACCAATTAATCAAGGTGTCACACACAACAACTAAAAAAAATGTGGTAGAAAATAAAGAGAGAATGAGTGGGGTAAATAGTAGTGTTGGTTGAATAAATATAGTAGTGTAAAATGAAAAGAGAAAACGAGTGGTGGGTAGATTCAATAAAATTATTAAAAGTTAGCTGTTTTGGGAAGGTCTCAAGTGAATTGAGACGGATCAAAATGGAATTAAGTCTCAAGTGAGCTGGGACAGAGGGATAATCTCTCCGTCTTACAAAAAGTTTGTCAATTTTGATTTTTATAACCAAACTCAACTAAATTTTGATTAAGCATTAATAATTATAATGAAAATATAAAAATCGCAAATGATAAATTACTAAGTGATTTATCAATAACTCTTGAAATGATTAAATATTTGGTTAATATTCATTTGTATTGACCATAAAAAATAAATTGAGACAAACTTTCCGGAATCATAATGGGTAATACAGATGGGATATTGCCATGGGGTTTCGCTGTCTAATCATTTGGTCGAGGACCTTGCTTGCGTTTCGGGGATGAAGACCCAGACCAAAAGGCAAAAATGGAATGTTTATTTATATATTTTTATCAATAGAACCTACTTGTCATACTCACGTAAATTAATTCACTTATTATTATTACTTCACTTTTTCTCTCATACCCAACTATCAACACTCACAACACATCACATTTTTAACTTTTTTTTTTCTTAATTTTCATGTATAACTTTAGTTTGAATTAGAAATGGGACGGAGGGAGTATAAAAATTCATTTAAGGAAACTGTAACTTATCAATGAAAGGTCTAAAATAAAAATTAGTGCATATTGTTATGAGACGAATAAAGTAATATATATTCCCTCATATTACAATAAGAGGCACAAAATGGTTGTGCAAGAAAATTAAGAATGAAACATATATATTACTACAAAATATTGATAGTCGAGTGGGTGTTCTGAGTAATGAAAAAAAAGTTACGTAGTGAATAGTTAGTAGATAGTTGTTGTTAGGATGACAGTATCATAAACTTTTCATTTTGAATAGTAAGACTTATAAACGAGACACACAAAAAAATTTATGCTTCTTATTATAGGATGGGAGGAGTATACTGTATCATCGTAATTTGTAGTCCGTATTTCATCTCCATGAAAATGTGTTCTTCTTCTAATCATGGACATAGTTAACACATCGTTCGTGAACAATGTAAATCTATAATTTTATTTGCGTTTACTGTTTTTTTTTTTTTTTTTTTTTGCCTTTCATAATCCGATATATAATGCATATAGACAATTTATGATTTTCTTTTCTTTTTCACTATATAATCATAAATTTTATTAAAAAACAAAAAAAAAATCTACACAAGAAACGGGTTTTAGAGATGGTGACTCAATGGAAAAAAGGTTTACAAATAACGGCACAACCCTTATAAGTATTGGGCAATGCTAGGAGCACAAAATAAGTTTGCAAAATGATAAAATGATAGATACAAAATGAGGTGGCGAAGTTTTATTGATTGTATCGATTGTGAACTCGGCACACTCTAGTTAAAAACATTTACAAAATCATGACACATCATTTGTAGACTAAATTTTGTGACAATTTTTTATGACTTTATATTTACTCTTTAGTGCTTGTTACAATATTCCAGTCTGTCAATTGATATTATAAGTTGTCAGTTTGTCAGTATGAATTGCAATTTTGCAAAAATATATAGTATTTGTTTTTAAGCTTTAAAGTCACTTTCTCTATCCTACCCAACTATCTACACTCACAACATATTACCTTTTTCGTTTGTGCCATAATACTTTGTTGCAATTTGAAATGAGACGGAGGGAGTAGCTGTTTTATCTTTTATTGTGTTTCCTGAAAACAAGGTGGAAAAGTACTGTACTATCCTCCTTCTTCTTCTTATTCCTTTTATTTTTATTTTTTTTTAGGTAAAATGAAATGAAATGAAATGAAATACGGAGTACAATCCTCCATCTACAACAACACCTGGAAGTCCTTAATTCCGGAATATGTCGGCACTTTTGTCTGTCACCCTTCAACCTTACCATAATTATTGACGCTCTACACGTTTTATTCACCTCATTTAAATTATGTTGGTTGGTAAGGCCTTACTTAATACTCCCTCCGTCTCAAAATAGATGTCGTTTTAGAGTGTTTCACACATATTAAGAAATGCAATTAATGCATGTGAAAAAGTCGCGAATACCCCCCTAAAGTAATTCAACTACCTAGGTAATTAAATAGTTAGGTAAGAGATAGTTCACTATCATTATTAAGGGTATAATTGGTATAGAGCAATAAAAAAGTTTTGAAAATAGTGAAACGATAAGTATTTTGAGACAAAATTTAACTCCCAAAACGACATCTATTTTGAGACGGAGGGAGTACTCTTTACATTCAGAAAGATCGTCCAATTTTGACTTTTTATGGTCAACAAAAATGAGTTTTGATCAAACATTGGTGTCGATCTAATCATTTTAGTGAAATTTTAAAAGTTGTAATTGATTAATTATTAAGTAATTTATCAATAACATTTTTTAGAATTTTATTGTGATGATTAGATTGACATCAATGCTTGGTCAAATATCAATTTTGTTGACCATAAAAAGTCAAAATGAGATTATCTTTCGGGAGAGAGGGAGTATCATCTTGGGTTCAACAATAGAGATGAAATCCTCTGTACCACTTTTGGTTACCATTGTGTACCACAAGTGATCCAATGGGTATATCTTATTGAGATTGAGATAATTATAATATCACAAATTATACATAGCCGTCAAATCACTTGTGGTACACAAGTGACATACAGATTGTGGTACAGAGGATCTCATGTGCAATAATCATCCTTGCACCTTACTTCGCAATAATATAGTTTTATTTATATGTCTTAATAAATGTCCCACTTAAATGAATGGTACATACCTATTTTAAATATTTACATGTCGGTGAATGATTAAAAAAAAATATAAACAGATTTTAACCAAGTAATTTTAAATGTTTAATGAACAAAAAGAGATTGCAAAAGTTTCAAGTATAATTGTTGCATTAATAAATTGTTAGTAAAAGTGCAACTTCAAATATGTAATGATTCGAGTTTGAAAACTCAATCCAGTACATAAACATTATGCACTGGCTTAATAAGCACAGATACCATCGGTCAACTTAGTTTACCATTTGTGATTTGCCCACCCAAAAGTTCATCACATCACATGCCCATTCGAAAGTTCATAGATATTATTGATGGCTATTTTGGAATAAAGAGTAAGTATACTATTTAGTGTTCTAAAAGACGTCCGTCTAGACTGTTTAAGCGCTAGGCGTTCATGAAACGCCAAAGTTCCGCTTAGGATATTATAACTATTTTTGAATTCTCGGCCCCGCCTAATTCTGTCTAGACCCTGCCTAGGTGCCTAGTGACCGCATAACGCTTTTTAGAACCTTGATACTATTATCGATGTTCCTTAACTTAATTAGGATGTTGGATAAAGGAGAAGTGCCAAGAAAGGTTCTCTCGGTGGCAGTTGGCTTAAAATTCCTTTCCGGGTCAAGCTTCTGTTCAGTTCAGACCCCATAAACTGGTCAACAATTTCTTGGTCAACAACTTTCCGGAACCCCAAAAGGGTACACCTTTAACATAAATTAAATACAGTATTTACTACTCCCCCGTTTCAAAATGCATGACGTTTTAAGAGTTAATTTTTGTTTCAAAATATTTGACGTTTTGCTATTACCAATGAATATTTAATCTTGTTTACCTATTTTACCCTTATTCATTAATTATGAATGGTCTCTTGTATATGCATTTAAACTGCTTAGGAAATTATTAAGCATAGTGCAAAAATATTTATCATGTTAATTAATTATTATGTTAAAATTTTTAATTTAAAATATAAATATATTTTTTTGTTTTTATATAATTATTTTTTTAATTTAAAACATAATTAATTCAAGTAATGATCATATATTGAAATTATTTATCATTTCAAAAATATTAATAAAGTTAATAACCATTAAAAATTAATTTAGTACCAAAATTTTGATACCTATGATTGGAGATGGTTTTTTAATACCATATGAATAGTATCCATAGGTACCAAAATTTGATTTTGATACCTATGAAGCAAGGACCACCATTGGAGTTGCCCTAAGGCAAGAATAGGTAGTTCAATCAATATTTGATATATGTGATGATATTAACATTTCCAACAGATAATATGATAAATATATCTAAAATTAAGCTGATACTATGATACGTAGCAAATTTGTTACCTTTCTTAATACCTACTCAAATTTTATAAAGACATTTTTTAAATGAAAAAAATAAATATTGGATAAATAAAATTTGTATTTTTATGTTATACGGAGTATATTTTATTCAGTATTATTATATCATATATTTTATGTTGTACATTTTATATCGTATTTTATAAGTTGTATTTTTATATCACATTTAATGTCATATTATTGTACTATATTTTTCATGTCATATTATTATATCATTTTCTTGTTATATTATACTCCCTCCGTTCCGGGTAAGTTGCAACATGGAAGGGGAAACACAAAAATTAAGAAATGAGAATAATGAGTGGTTAGGAGGAAGAGAGAGAATGAGTGGAGAATAATGAGTAGTTGGGAGGAATAGAGAGAATGAGTGGGGGATTATAAAAGTAATAAAGAGTTTGCTTATTTGACATTGTTGCAACTTAAGTGGAATGCCCAAAATAGAAAATTGTTGCAACTTACCGGGAACGGATGGAGTATACCATACTTTATGGCGTATTAATTATGTTGTGTTCTTATTCTACTTATATTTTAAGCCGTATTTTTATGCTACGGAGTATATATTATTCCTATTTTCATTTCATGTTTTTATTCCATACTATAAACTTATACCGTATTTTGGTAATTTTAACGTATCAGTAAAGCTAACATAAATAATTGATATAATAATTTTGATAGCTATTGTTGAAGATGATAATTTGATATCTTGTGAACAATGTTCATAAGGATCAAAATCTAAGTTGGACAGCTATAAAGCTAGTACCAACAGAGTTGCCCTTAAGTCGAAGGACAGACATTTGCAATTGTAAGGAGAGACTTATACTTAAAAAAACAAAATAAACTTAAAATTAATTAAATTTTGATCAATATTTTATATTAACTATTTTTTAATAAAATATAAAATTTATTATTAACTATATTTTTAATTGCATATCAATATCAACAAGGAGATGAGATCACATGTACCACTTCTATGTGTCACTTTGTGTACCACTGGTGATCCGATGGCTATTATCATTGATGATAAAATCTTGATGGCAACTTAAATAACTCATAATCGTTGGATTACCAGTGGTACACCAAGTGGTACACAAGTGTGGTACAAGTGATTTCGTCTCACCGCCAAGTTATTAGACTATTATTGAAATAGTTGGCCTTTCTTAAATCTTTGGTTTGAGTTCTATCAAGTTGATTGTCAAAATTAAATTATGACTAACTTTCATGTCAAAGTTCTACTTGTAAAGTTAATCATAATAATTAAAGAGAAACAATTTTTTTGGAATAGGTGAAAGGGAGAAACAATTTTTTTGGAATAGGTGAAAGGGTTCAAATTTATCCCAAAATATTTGTTGTTTCACTACTACTAGTAATTTAGCCCGTGCTCCGCACGGTAATGAAGTTGGAGCACATAAGGGAATGAGATGACAACGATTGGGAAACTAATTTTCCTTAGATATTGAGTTCAAAAAGAAAATAAGATACACCTAACAAATGACAACTTGAAATTTTATAGTAGGAGAAGCTTCTCCCTTTTTACCCATGTCTTTGAGAAGCTATTTATTTGAATTTCATTATAAGAAATGGGAATGACTTGCAAGCCAATAATGAGGTATGAGGAGAGTGAACAATCAAAAGTGTTTTCGATAACGTTTAAGCCGTTTATAAAAAAACAATGAGACCATTCATTTATGTGTAGAGATTCAACTTAATAAACCATACTTTGTTTATTTTTAGATGAACGTAAACTCTAATGGTTCATTCATTGAAGATTTTGTTATACATTCAATGTAAATTTCATGATCCTTAACATGTTCTCAACATTTGAAATTTTATAATCTGTAATTGTAACTGAAGTGGTAATTGCTTAAGTCATAATAGTTTGATTTTGTTAATTTGATGTTATGGATTATCAATATGACTATTGGAATTCCTTCAAAATTTAATAATATATTAAAATTAATTATTAATAAATAAATGATTGCTCACAATAAATTTAGTATTAACTTTTGCATTTTAATTATCTACTCTAGATTATATATATATATATGAGTATTGCATCTATAGAAGATGCCTATAAGTAGAATTAGTCTTTTATAGTATTTTAAAATAATAAATTAAAGAAAATGATATCCTATATAGTTACTAATAAGATTAGCCAATACTATTAGCTAAGAATGAGAAAAATGAATAACCTCTTAGTTGTAGGGCCAATGCTGACATGACTTCATGAGACGTAAGATTTGATTAATTAATATTATTAATTGTAATAGTTAATATATATAACAACTATTGTAATCAACTAATAATATTAATAATAAAAGTTAACTTATATAGTAACCGTTATGGTTGACTAATGTTATACATATTATTAGTTAACTTATATAAATAGTAACTATAATAGTTAACTAATACTATTAATAGTAATAGTTAACTTATATAGTAACTATTATCGTTAACTAATACTATTAATAGTAATAGTTAACTTATATTGTAACTATTATAGTTAACTAATACTATTAATAGTAATAGTTAACCTATACAATAACTAATATCTTTTAACTAATACTATTAGCTAATAAAAAGAATACCAAAAGTCATTTAAAATTTAGGATGGTGATGATATGGCTTTACCAAAAACAAGTATTAGCCAAGACATGTCCACCTGGCGATTCCACAACCCTCTGCCTCAGATTTTAATATATATAGATTTAGATACCGTTAGCATTGTATACCGAACATACCCTTATTAAAGATCATGTAGTTGTCAATGTAAAGGCATTTAATCTCACCTAGACAATCGAGTTATTTTAAAGATAATTTAGTTTGTTATACATATGTATATTAATTACACTTCTCAATACAATGATTTTTAAATATATAAGTGTACTAGTACTTAAAAAAGATTTTTTTTTCTTCCTAAACTGTTTCCCCCATTAAGTTTTTAATTTTCATAGTCCTATCAAACCATAATTTATGCTCTTGAATGGCAATATATACTCCTATGTCCCGTACGAAAGGGCACAATTTGACTTTTTGGGTCAATAAAGTAAATTTTTGACCATAATTTTATGAATATCTAAATATCCTATAAAATTATAAAAATTGTTATTGTTTTACTATTAGAAATACTATCATTAACAATTTTTAGAATTATATAGATGTATGATGTATCTGGATATTCATAAAATTATGGTCAAAGGCTGCCTCAGTTGAGCAAAAAAGTCAAACCGTGCCCTTTCGTATGGGACGGAGGGAGTATACAGTAATATAATGAGTGTGATAAGAGATTTCCAGCTATTATGAACTAATATACTCCCTCCGTCCCAAAATGATCTGCTCATTTGCCATGTTTCATTGTCCCTAAAAGTTCTCATTTCCACAATCTAGGCTTTAAAAGTGCACAAACAAAACATGGCTAGTGATGCAAGGGCTCATATCCTTAAAAAAGTTTGAATAGTCGAACAAGATTATTTTGGGACGGAGAGAGTAATAAGAAAAAGATAAGAGATCTCCAGCTACAACTGATGAACTGGCAGGACAAAATTAGTGATGATAACTGGACAAAGCTGCTATTCATCCAGGCAAATACATATATATCACTAGAAAATCATCTAAAAGTCAACATTTTACACAGCCTCTCTCCCACAATGCTCCCAGTTTGTGAGGCTACTAAACAAAGTCAACCGGTTCCTAACACAAGAGGCATTCCAACAAACACAGACAAGAAATACTCATGACATCAAGAATAGAGACAAACCAATAGCAAAGAAAACAACTGTGCAAGCAAGCAGTACGAGTGGGGTGAACTCATCAATCAGATTGCACGGCCAATGTTGGCACGGATTTGGGCTCATGACCATGCACCCTCAACCGGTATATGCAAGTATGAGTTGGGCTTCCGTGATTGGACGAAAAATCTAGCCTGATCCTGTTCACGACTCCCGAGAAAGATTCTAACACTTTGAATGTTTGAGCATTGGTCTTCTCGAGGTCATACGTAAACTCTGTCAGCAAAAGCATCTTGTCACTATCTGCCTCTATTGTATCAACCATGTCGACCCCACCTAACCATCCGTAGACTCTGCATTCCTTGGGAGCGCTTGAAATGTCGTAAGCCACGCTCTGTTCAAAACAACATAGGATTATGGTAATTGTTAGTCAAGTAATGAGAAGCATACAACAGAAGAAATGTCTGAGTAACAATATTATAACAGATGCATAATCTTACAATATGCATGCACAAGACTGTACAAACTGACAAATTAATTCAAGACGGGTCAGAAACGAAAAAAAAGAAATGGAAAATGGTCAGTCCAGTTGAAGTATGCCAAGTCTCAGATTTGCATAAATGGCTGGGGCGAAGTAAGCGAAGTGGAATGGACAAAAAGTGTTACTCACTCCGTTCCATGATAAATGTCGCACTTAGCTTTTTAGTCTGTCCCAAAATAATGTCGCATTTCTAAACAAGGAAACAATTTAAGTGCATTTTTACCATGGTACTATTGATCTTTCTAGTGCATTACATATGTTTCATACCAGCTGCAGAACTGGAAACTAAAAAAGGATCGATATTCAAGATTCCATCAATGTTCATTACCAATCTTTCCGCCAAAACAACTTCATTTTTATAATTTTGCAATAGAAGGAAATTTGAGAAATAATAATTCCACATAAATCTTGCAGCAACCAACATAAACAAGAGGACTCTTATTAACTAACACCAGATTGTTGTCTTGCCTCCTACTCCTACCCCTGTTAGATCATCTGTATGGATTTTGACTTTGCTATGAACAATGTTCTAAAATCGCTAGGTGGATAGGTGGCCGAGTCAGTCATAGGCTCATAGCGCCTAGAGTGCCTACGCAGGGACTAGTCGGGGTCGAGAATATTGAGATGATTTATAACATCTTGGTGATATAGACATGATTTAAATATGATTCTTGAGACTTCAATGAATCAAGCGGTGCTCAGGGTGCCTAGGCGACGATTTTCTGACTAAACGCGTTTTTTGGCCGACCTGAGTTAATCACGGCGTTTTATGGCCATCTAGCGCCTCAATCTGCAAATTTGGAGTTGGAATGATACATTTTCCAAACTATAGTGATAGGTTTAGAAGAAAGAACGTCCAGCTATTATTTTCTTCCTTGAGGGCTTGTTTCGTACAGAAGCTTGAATGGTAACAAATTTAATACTGGAATGAAAATGAAACTACAAAGATGGAATAGGCTAGCTCTCATCAAAAACTTTATACACTACCAAGGAAAGACTAATCCATGCTTCATATGAAAAGGTCATTCTCGTTTTTTTACTTAAATGGGCATTCAATATGGAATCAGCTTAACGTTCTTGATTACATAAACACTCGTGAAATGGGGCAGCATGAGTCCCCATTCCATGTGGACCGGACGCCTCTATACCAAACATAGCCTTAAGCTATGGATTCAATGGCATTCACAACAGACTCAAGATCTACAGCATGGGAAGAAGCTCAGGCTCGAAGGCTTAGATGACAGTGAAGGGAGGATATTGGTATTTGCAATAAATTCCTGCTTCAGCATCTTGAACAAGTACTTGTAACAGCAATCAGGAAGATGGCAGCTATTACCGGTGCGCAAAAAATGAAAAGAGAGGAGAAGAGATGAGATCATGATCAACAAGCAGAAGAAAGATCTTATTCTACAAAAGTCTTTTCATCAATATAAAACCTCTATCCATATTGGTAGAACAGATACGTATACTAGTTCAATAGAGAGATCTGATACTTCCTCCGAATGTGTATGTACATGTGTGAGCGCACAAGCACACATAATCTGGTAGAGAAAGAAATGTCATGCAAGACGAGAAAAAAGGTGTTCACCAAGAAAAAACGAGAACAAGGTGGAAAAAAAAAAAACAAGAACAATTATACAGAAAAGAAACTAGAAAGGGGTAACGAAGTAAATGCTAGCATATCTGCTCAAAACTCACTTGGACACTTCTGAGAGGTTGTATGGGAAAAACTATATTGCACAGAGAATCAATCGGTTCCTAAAAATAAAATATAAATAGAGTGTATATATATTCCAACCACAAAAAGCAGCACATCCATCAATCTAAGGCTGCCATAGAAAGTAATAATTATTTAAGTGGGAAGACAAATGCTCTGGACACCCTGAGGACACACCAGTTTCTCCCAAAATGCCAAACAACACACACCATAACCTCCATTGTATCTGCTACTAGGCAGTAAGAAAAATGTGACTTTGACTCTCACAATCATAGTTAAAGATGGCCTGCATATCTGAGCCGAGAGCCAGAGACACTTGAGGGCCACCTTTCTGCCTCAAATCATTAGGAGCTAACAACTTGCAAGAAGCAGATCCTCAATCATTTATTGGCAAGCCACGAGGATGCCATGACTAAGATGTTAATTACATCAAAGTTTCACCGATAAATGCGCTACAAGTAGACAGGGTTAATATATTCGTGGATTAATACACTAGTGTGTTCCATAAAATGTCTCTTCATAGTTAAAATGAAGAATTCAATCAACTGGTGATTCTCATTATATCCATAGTAGCGAGCTGAAAATCATTACCAGCAAATTAGTCATGATGTTGTTTCGATGGAAGTGCACATCCTATTGTTTAAGGGTCTAAATGATGAAATTTCTAGAATAAGTTTGACAAGTGCCTAAGTTGACTCCGGAGCACAAGCTTCTGACTCTTGATACGCTCGGCCATATCATTGTTTAACTTGTGGAGGCACCGGCCATATCCCTAGTGTGACTCTGCTAGGAAAAAGCTAATGACTGGTGATGAAATGAAATGAACATTTCATGACAAAGTGAAGACAGCCCCTCATCAAAGTCTAACCAACGGGATGACGGCCTCAAAGATGATGTTGATCAAGTTGTAGACGATTTACTAAGTTGTGATGATGTATATATTATGCACACTCACCATCACCTGGGTTCCTACCAATTATTTATCACAATAGAGTGAATGGGCTAGTCTGATCCTTTGACTCTCAGGAAGTTAATACAAATTATTGATGTACTCACCTGTAGGTCCTGTACTCAAAGGTGCCTCAAGCATCATGCCGATCTCAATGTTCAGCTTCTTCACCATCTAGTTTAAGGGCTCTGTTTCAGGAGTCTTTGAAGATGAAAGTTAATTTTTCCTAGTGTTGAAGGTTCACTAAGCATGAGGATGTGGTTGTTTTCCCTATTCCTAAATTGTCTCTAGAATTTTGGTTTACCAAACGTGCATTTGACATTTACTGCATTTTCTTAATGTAAAACGACCTGCTATTTTTGATGTACAAATACTAGCATTAAAAAATACTCACCAATAAAGCCAAAATTATATGATGTCTAAAGAAGCTGCTGAAACTAGAGGATATCTTTCCACTGTATGATAAAATGTCACCAGCTTCAGTACTTCTATTAGTACTGCTATTAATAGCGTCCATTTGAAGATTCTTTTGTAAACAGAGAGCTTTACTCACAACCCTACCTTTGAAATTTAGGGTCTCCCCTGGGTGCATTAAGAGGATTGCCAAAATGGAATTGAGTATGGTTGAAAACCGGCACTCTATGATTTTTTTCGTTTTATTTCTTTCTTCTCATTCATATATTCTTTCTCCTGTTTGCTATTCCCTGTTCTGCAGAACACCTTGCCTCTTGAATTGATTGTGCATTTTTTAAGTATGTTGCAATTGTCCATAAGAACTATATGCGCATAATTTTGTGTATAGGCTTATATTAGTCCTGGTATTTTAAAAGAGAACAATCTCTAACTTTCTATACTTTAGTTAAGATGGTGTTACTATTATTGTTTGTACTATTTCCTAGGGGTAAGAGAAAGTGATAAAGTTACTGGGCTAAGCTGGTGTTACACACCCAAGGACCACACAAAAGGAGAGGCAAAGGGAGCGAGAAGAAGGATGAACGTGGCCTTGGAGATGGTAAGCATTGAAGATGATAATGGTTACACTTTTGGATCTATAAATGCCCAGAGAAAAGAGTTTGTAGACATGCAAAAAGAGGCTCCCCTGATGGACCATGCACTGTCCGCCTGCAGCACAATATCACACACTCATTGACTTGCCCGTACAAGCACATGTAGTGCCATCCATATTCTTCCTTCAGCCTAGCATTTTGTGCATTTCAGAAATTATATCCAACAGGACGTACGAGTACCCAAATAGCCCAATGACCTCAATAGAATTTCTAAGCACTGTAAGAAATACTTGCTAAGGGGTCTCACTCTCACTTCTACACATAACACACACGTCCAGGGAAATAAGTTTGTAGGGTTTGCGGCTGTTTCAGTTCATTCTAGTTCAGCCAGTTATGACCACAAACTCAAATAGGATAAGACAACCATACTCTATGATCAAACCAGCAACAAAGGATAAATACAGGAAACTAAGTAACCTAGATTCCTTCAAGAACGCGTGTTACAGCTTGCAGGATTAAAGTAGAGATGCAAGCGACGGGAAATGGAGGAAACGAACAGGTAACTAGGCGATCCAAACCCAACGATCCATGCTAGTAGGGTGAAAATGACGTGAAAGCGGAATTTCCGTGTGCAGCATGAGTAGGGGGTCCGTGTCTACTCGCCTCAATCAATGAATGCCAAATTTAGTCCTGGTGACTCTGCATAACATTCAGGCTCTAGGAGAAAATACTATGACATGAAACAATAAGAGAGATGATCCATTAAAGCAAGTTTCCAACTATAGAACACCCTTTCTAAAACCTCCACACATCATATCATGCTACCGCGGATCCTTGCGGCTTTTGTCGCCCATACACGGACATAGAAAATGTCGTAGTAAATTCTTGTGATTTACGGTTTATGGTTTATCTCGAATGCTATTTAGATTTTGTTTATCATAACTGTTTATGATGGGTGATAAATAAGGCTATAGTGAGTATTATGAGAGATTCATGTAAACAAAACATTTGGGACAGTTGAGACTTAATTTATAGAAGCAATTAAAAACCGATCGTACGATCGAACAGAAAAAAAAAAAAAAAAATTATCAAGCAAGGTAGCAAAAGGGGAAAACGAAAACAAACCTTGGCAACATGTTCCAGGGTTATAGCCTCAGGAACAATGGCTGTCCTCAGCTTGATATTAACAAAACCACTGCTTCCTTTCAGAGGAAAACACTCCCCAGGCTGACCAAAACTGGGTCTAAGCATCTTGCCAGCATCGCTATGAACCCCATTTCGGTTCAGCCAAGAAATAACCTTCCCAACGGAATATGGTTCAGAGTGTTTCACAACCAAGGCTCCGCCCGAGGCCTGTGCATAGTCAACCATACCAAGCCCATCAGCAGCATGCTTTTCAATCTCTTTCTCAACAATCTCCTTCGCAAAAGCCCTAACTTCATCCAAACTCACATCTCCATCGCCTTTCGCATTCTTGAAATCCTCCACAAATTTCTCAAAATCAGCTTTGGCCAACCACTCCTTATCACCAATCAAACTCTCAATACTCTCAATTCGACCATCCAAACTGTTCAATTGGCTTGAAATGGCAATCCCATTCTCTTCAATTTTCCTTCCAACCTCGTTTCTTAAACCCGCAATCTCATTCTCAATCTTTCTGTCTACAACCTCGACTTGAACCTGCATCATTTTCGTAGTAGTCTTCACGAATGATTCCATTTCAGCAAAACGCCCCTCATAATCGGAAGGGTCAATAGTCGCGACCTCGCTCCCTTGACTATTATTCAAAGCCAACCTACGAATCACCTGTGCCAAAAGCAACAGTACCATCAAAAGCAAGAAATTCTTAGTAAACACACTAACCACAGTCTGCCACCGTGGTTTCTCCGGCTTGGACGAAACCTTCCGGCCAGTTGTACGACGAGGCACGGGAGCCGCTGAATTAGGAGGTAAAGACGATTTCTTCAATTGAACCGCATCTCTAGATCTTTCGAGAACCGCTTCTCCCCTAATTGAATGACTTAGATCTTTCCCAGTATCACCACTAGTGCCTTTATCATTACCGGCGGAGACAGGAGAAGCAGCAGCAATTCCGTCAGTACCGGCGGTCAAATCTAAACCGGCCTTCTTCTCCACCGGTCTCCGCCTTGCCGCAGCGGCGGGATTCGCGGTGACGGAGACTGTTGAGGTTGACATAGATTCGACAGATGAGTGATGTCGAATTAAGCGAGATTTAGGGGAATCTTTGGTACGGAACGAAACCCTTATTTGATAGAAAGAGAGAAAAACCTTGAGGAGTGGTTGATAATGGCGGTTCAAGAGTTTGCAACGGGAGAGAGAATTTGTGTAATGATGATTCCCACGAACACGAGGAAGAGATCTGCGGGCGGTTTAATCTTTTTGAATTAACTTTGGAGTTTGAAACTAGAGATGAAATAAATAAAGTCACTCCCTCCAGATAGTCGTGGGTTTCTTTTAAATTTACATACCCGTTCTTCTGAAAACACCGCTTCTGATTTACTCAGTCCGTCCCAAAATGGTCTTTTCATTTGCCATTTGTCCCAAAAAATTCTTCTCATTTCTACATTTTAAGCAAACATGTATAAACAAAGCATGGCTGATGAAGCAACTGTTCATATCATTAAAAAGTTTGAATAGTCAAACGCGAAGATCATTTTGGGATGGAGGGAGTATTACTCACCGTCTTTGATACTCCCTCCGTCTCGGACTAATATTCTTAGTTTGAATTTACACGAAAATTAAGGGGGGAAATGTTGTGAGTATAAAAAGTAAAATATGAAAAATTAGGTAAAGAGTTTTTGTTGCGAGAATAACAAGTGGGTCTATTGTCTATTTTAGGTAATAAAGCAACTAACCTTAGTTTGGAATAAACCAAAAAAAAAAGTAAGACCCTTAGTTTGTGAGCAAGGGAGCATAAATTACTCTCTCACTCCCATTTATATTGAATTACTTTTTCGTCAGACTTAATAATTTATCAATATCAAATTTTCTAAGTTTCACTAAGATGGTTAGATTGAGATTAATTTTCGGTCAAAATTCACATTTGTCGAACAAAAAAATCAAACATGACCGAGAGATGGAAATGTTATATATTTCTAAAATTTTAATATGAAATGAATATCCAATTTTTTAGAGAATTTTTTAGTTTTCTAAATTATTTATTTCGATTACTCTATAGTGTTCGGCCGTAGGGATGGCCAAAACCGGTTCCGGTTCGGCATATGGGTAACCCTTAACCGGCCCGCGCTTAATTCGGTTCCGGTTTGGCACAATCCGG
Organism: Campanula takesimana; assembly: GCA_026119855.1. Lineage (NCBI taxonomy): Eukaryota > Viridiplantae > Streptophyta > Magnoliopsida > Asterales > Campanulaceae > Campanula > Campanula takesimana. The sequence continues at coordinate 154,032 of JAOWBW010001544.1, read as the reverse complement.
TTCCGGTTCGGTCCGGTTCCGGTCCCCCCCCCCCTCCCTTAAAATTATTGAAAAACAAGGTATTTTCGGTCCGGTTCTGGTTCCGGTCCGGTTCGCCATTTATGTGAACCTGAACCGGCTCGGATAACTTACGGTTCGGTTTGCTCCGGTTCCGGGCCTTTCCGGCCCGGGTTTCCGGCTCCGGTCCGGTTTGGCCATCCCTATTCGGCCGCCATGACAAGCTAATTTGTGTTCGGTAGGTGCCATCAACTAGGGATGGCCAAACCGGACCGGAACCGGACCAGAAAAGCACGGAACCGGAGCAAACCGGCGAATAAACCGGAACCGGAACCGTCATTCGCACGGGCCGATTCGGGGTCACATATATGCCGAACCGGACCGAAAATCCATTGTTTTTCAATAATTTTAAAGGGGGGACCGAAACCGGATTGGAACCGTACCGGAACCGTACCGAACCAGAACCGGATTGTGCCAAACCGGAACCGAAACCGGGGTAAGTACGGGCCGGTTCGGGGTCACATATATGCCGAACCAGAACCGGTGGTTCCGAACCGAAACCGGTTTTGGCCATCCCTACCATCAACTATAGACAAACATTATAAGACATGAGTTTAAAATGGTGAAATTTGGGGTTTGAAAATAGTCGGGCCCGATGATAGCCCTGTGCAAGCAGTGCCATTGCACAGGGCCCCAAATTTTTAAGGGATCCCTATAGTTGTAATTTCTGTCATTTTAACCCTTAATTGTTTTAAAAATTATTCTTTTGACCTCTTAAACCTCTTTACCTCAATTTATTTCTTCTATCTCACTTTTTATACTCACAAAAATTACACCACTTACACATTATCTTAATATCCATATCTAAAATAAAAAATGCAACTTTTAGTAGGACGGATAAATTATATCGTTATTTATGTAAATTTCTTAGATAATAATAGGGCCTAATATTTCAATTTAGCACAGGGCCACTAAAATTATTGAGACGGGCCTGAAAATAGTGGAAATAGGGTTATAGATTGGGAAGAAAATGGATGTACATGGAGAATACACTTTTGAATTTGGATTAAGGATACACAAAATCTTGTAAAAAACGTGTTTTACACTAACTGTGTGTAAAACGTGTTTTTCAAATAACGGCTTAAGAGGGATTAAAAGACGCGGTGGCAATTTTGTAAATAAGTGGAACTCATGAAAATCTCAGCAGACACATTTTAAAACAAGAGGAGGCATTTTTCAATACTTCACAGCAGACATATTTTAACTCTAGATGAGACACTTTTTTAGAGCAGGCATGTTTTAACTCTAGATGAGTCACTTTTTTTGAACTTTTAACAATGTCTTTTTTGAGAAAAAATAAGTGCCTGCTCTAGTTAAAAAATGTGTCTCCTGCAGTTTCAAATCATGCCTCATCTAGTTTCAAAACATGTCTCCTGAGATTTTTTTGAACTTTTAACATTGTCTTTTTTTAAAGAAAACAAATGCTTGCTCTAGTTTAAAAATGTGCCTCCTGCAGTATAAAAATATGCCTCCTCCAGTTTTAAAACATGCTTGCTCCAGTTTCAAACTCCAGTTTTAAAACATGTCTCCTCCAGTTTTAAAATATGCCTCTTGAGATTTTTAGTAAAAAAAAAACTCAACAGGCACTTATAAAAATGCATGCTTTAAAATTTAGAAGTGTCTCTTTGAAAAAAATGCCTGTTATGGTTTTACAAAGTGCCTGATGTGGAGTTTCAAAAATATGCCTCCTTCAGTTTCATAATATGCCTCCTGCAGTTTTAAAATATGCCTCCTGAGATTTCATAAGTTTCAAATATTTACACTTATGCCACCGCGTCTCTTAAACCCTACTTGCCGTTATTAATAAAACACGTTTTACACTAAGCCTAATGTAAAATGCGTTTTACAGGAGACTTACTCTTAGAGATGGGCCAATTCGAAGAGAGTGGGGAAGGGAGATGGGTGTGTTATGTATAGAATTAGAAATAGGAATAGGACAAACACGTTATATACACATGTGATGTGAATAACAACCATCATTGAATGTCAATTGTATCAAAGATCTCGGTATCCGGTGTTAGCTTTTCCATCGAATCCGGAGTTTATGTTAGCTTATTATAAGCTTAGTTGCATCCTTTCATGACATTACTCCCTCCGTCCCACTATAAGGTTTCTAGTTTGACTTTACACGGAAATTAAGAAAAAATAAATGTTGTGAGTGTGAAAAGTAAAGTAAGAGAGAGAAAGTGGGTAGGGAGTTTTTGTTGTGAGAATGACAAGTGGGTCCCACTTTCCATTTTAGGTGATAAAGTAAAGTAAGAACCTTAAATTGGGACAGACTAAAAAGGAAAATAAGAACCTTAAATCGAGACAGAGAGAGTATAAATTAATACTTCATCTGTTCCGGAATGATAGTCTCATATTGACTTTTTATGGTCAACAAAAATAAACTTTGACCAAACATTGGTGTAAATTTAATGATTACAATGAAATTCTAAAAATTATTATTGGTAAATCTCTTAATGATTTATCAATTATAAATTTTAGAATTTCACTAGAATTGATTAAATCGTAACCAATGGTTGGTCAAAGTTCCTTTTTATTGACCATAGTCAAAATAAGACTATCTTTCTTCTGGGACAGAGAGTATAATTTTTTTAAAAAAAAAAACATTAAATGTCAACTGGTGGATGAACATGGGCTTGATATTTCCTTCCTCCTATAATCCCCTTTTAACTATTCAACTATTTTAGTGATTTATTATTCTTTTCAGAATAATTCAACTATTTTAGTGATTTATTCTTCTTTTCACAATTATCATTGGTTGTGTTAAACAATCACATTAGTACCATGATCCATCTACAAACAAAAATCACACAAATGAAGTGAAAAGTATTATTTATCGTGGGTAGTTTAGAAAGTTTTTTTTATTTTTTTGACAATGTCCACACCATAACGAGGTGGGTAGTTTAGAAAGTTAAATTGCTTTTAACGTTCAATTTTAAAAATAAGACTAATTTTATGAGGCAAACAAAACTAGAAAGAGAGGCTATTAATTTGACTTGGTGCGGTTCTCACGTATACCAAATTAATCTTTGTAATTCACATACTAACCGAGGAATGTCCCCAATTGTGGACCGCTCAATGATCAGAACTTCAACACAAAATTGTCCTCAATTGAAAAAAACCCATTACTGCTGCATAATCTTACAAATGTTCATCCAATTTATCAATTGGGAAAGAAAAAAAAAAGAGAGAGATTACATTCATACACATGTTGTTTAAAAGGGTAACAGTAAAAAAAAATGTACCAAAACAAAAAATCTGAAACAGTTTATGAGTGCATACATGTCATAAGCCTACCTTCATTCCGGTAAAAATATTTCGTCCCCAATGAAATGCAGTGAAAGAAAATAATCTACAACAAAGAAGTTGAACGGAATTTATAACCATCTTTTGTTCCGTAGTCTGGACACAGTTAGATCCGCACCCCCAAAGCTGTCCATTACTGCATTTGCTGAAGGAAACTCCGCCCTAGCCGTCAAACTATAACATTCATGGAGAAAGAAAAAAATAACAAACGGTTAAGACACAAATAAATAATCACCGAGTAAAAGGTAATAACATGGTGGCAAGATCATCTCGCTTTAAGTATGGTGAAGATAAAAGAAAACTGGTATTTTGGTCACTTAAGTATGTATTTTTGTATTTTTAAAAAAAGTGTGTTTTTCAAATGTGGTCACTGTTTTTTTTTCCCCAATGTCCTCACTTACCCGCCATTTCTTTTGGATATGTCATCACTTTGTTCACGGAATCGTCAATTATTTTACGAATGTTGGTCACGTGCCATCACGTGACTGAATACCATCAAGTCTTTAACGAGTTTGTCAATGGAGCTCATTAATTTACCCCCATCTATCTCAATGATCGGTCACAACTCAGGAGGACGAACTGGTAATAGACACAAAACCATCCATTCTGGTCTTATATTTGTTCAAATAAAATCCTTAACCAATCCCATGCGTCTAGCCAAAAAAAACTTTACTTCTTCTAATCTTTTGATCTTTCCATTCATTCCCTGACAATCTAAAGAGCTTACATGGAATTGCAAATGACCAGTATAACCTCATTTTCCACATTCCTATAAAAAATTAAAAAATAAAAAAAACATAAATTGGAATCTGTGAAGCATAAAGTCAAACCTGTTGCGGAGCACAACGCAAGGCATTCCAATTAGTTCTGCCGCAGCTACTCCAGCTTGGCTTCCAGTAACAAGTACACAATTGGGAACAGGTACCTCCGCACATTCTGCGCCCGCCCGTAATGCAGCTACAATCTGCTGCAAGCTGAAGAGATGCCATGTATCATCATAATTCAAGTTGCATATATCAGTGGCAGATGTATAAATCACAAAATTTTATAGGTTAAAATGGAAAAATTCAGGGCGGGGGCCCCTGACATAGCTAACAAAGATCGAACTATATACTCCCTCCGCCCCTAAATGAATGTCCAAATTTCATTTTGGGGACATTCTAAATATGTTTTTTTTTTATATAACCAAAAGGCCAAGATGCCTATATTCTAGTTATCCACTTTCTAAACAATTAATTTTGCAATTTTTTTTAAAAAAAATGACTAATGAAAAGAAATTTGTAAAAAAAAAAAAAAAAACATTTAGGGACAATTTTTTTAAAATCAATGCCGAATTCCTAGCCTAAAGATGACATAATAAATCAATGCTGAATTCCTAGCCTAAGCCAATTGCGGCAATCCAATTGGACGCTTTGAACAGTTAATTGAGACAATTTCAAGCAACAAGAAACTATTAGGGGAAACTGTCTCTGGATTCAAGGATTTTGAGGGCCTATACGTCACTGTTGGTACTCTGCAAATGGGAACACACAAGTGAAACATCTTGAAATAGGATAAGGCTCTACAAAACAACTAAAATTGGCGTAGTTGCTATCTACAAGTAAGCTGAATGTTTGAGTGGCCAAGAACTGATTATGGTCTTAAGAAGATAAATAGCATAGCTTGGTGGGTAATGTTGTAAATCTGTAAATAGCGTAGCAGGCCCTAGTTACCAATAGTTTAAACATAAGTTTATATCTTGACCAAATATTAAGGCATTCTCAACAAAATCCTTCTTTGCCAACTTTCAATAAAATATACTCCCTTTGTCCCAAAATGATCTTCCTACTTTTTTCGCTGTTATTGCGAAGGAATTGATTTTAGGTTGATTTGATTGTCCTAAAGAAAATCTAAAACTTGTTATTGATTGTATTGTTGATGGCGTATCAACAACAAATTTTAGATATTCATTAGTATAATTAAATCACCTTAAAATTATTGCTCAAAAAGTTCCTTCATAGTGATGGACAAAAAAGTATGAAGATCTTTTTGGGACGGAGGTAGTATTTAAGAGTTACGTGAACTTTATCCATTCTTTCTTATGAATGTGATTTTTTTCAGAATTTCTACAGCCATTATTGTAAGTTAGCTTTCTCCATAATGACTTGGAGACAAATTCTTTAACGAAAAATTTAGGAGAGAGCAACCCCTTTTTGGACATGTTATGGAGTCCTCTACATTTTTAGGTACGAAATATTAGTTAAACATCATTAAGAATGGGGACAGACAAGAAGGTTGATATTCATTAAGTTGTCTTTTTTCATCCCCTTCTCCAAAATTAAAAGGTGACACAGCCACAAGTCTCCCATCACTTGTCAACATGCATGTACTGCCCACTAGTTTGTGACACAAGCTATCTATAGCAAGCAGTGGCGAAGCCATGTTGTGTCCAAGGGGGTCGACCCCCTTGATTTTGGAGCTATGTCAATTTTGACCCGTTTGGTTTAGGAAAAATTACTACTATGTTATAATTTTGACACCCTTCTATTATAATCCTGGCTTCGCTACTGATAGCAAGGTAGTGCCAAAACAACTAGTAGCCGACTAATTAACAATTTGATTTTTGCGGAATATCTAATAAGTAAACAAAATTAAGTGTTTGAAAGCCTGTTTCAGCAGAATCCTTTCCTAAACCTGTAATTTCAAAAATTAACCTTGTCACCTTTATGAGACCAATAAATATTTAATGAATTAATACACCATGTTCAGATTTAAACGAAATAAAAATGTACATACAGAATGAATAATTTAAGCAAAATTAAGCAAAGACGGGAAAACTGAAGTTGGACCTACCTTTCACTCGAGCTTGTATTTAGCTCAACACTCAATTTCAGTTGGGATGCAACCTCCTTAGCGATTCTTTGTTTCTCAGCAGATGCTGGTCAAGAAAAACAGGCATAGAGCATTTCATCATCAGAGCTTCTCGATAAATATATAAAGCATTTTGAACATATGCATGAAGAAATTATCTACAGACGGGTTATCGACCTGCTTTCCTTGCTTCCTCAGCTAACTGCTCATCCAAACTAGAAGAAACCCCTTTACCAAATACAAGCTGGCCATAGAAACTTTGTTTCACCTCGACATTGCCAACAATCTTAATCTTTGACAATCTGTCTTTGCCAAGCCTTTCCGTAATGGACCTGCAGCGTATGTCACAGGTGAAAGTTTTTAGAATTCAGTCTCTTCTAGTAAAAAGAAAAGTTCAAAAGAATACACAAGACTTTCAAAGGAAATACTCCCTCCGTCCCAAAATGATCTTCACGTTTCACTATTCAAACTTTTTAAGGATATGAACTCTTGCTTCACTAGCCATGTTTTGCTTAGACACTTTTAAGCCCAAATTGTAGAAATAGGAAGAACTTTTTGGGACAATGAAAAATGGCAAATGAGAAGATCATTTTGGGACGGAGGGAGTAGCATGCTACAATAGTATCAAAACTTATTTAAAACCCTATTATTTCTAGAACTGAGTTAAATTAATAACATGAATCGGTGTTTCTTTTCCTTGCTTTTTGTTTTGTTGTTGTTTTAATTAGAAAACAATTGACTAATTTAAAATAGAAGAAAGTATAATTATGCAAGAAGTCCAACAAAAAAAAAAAAAAAAAAAGAATAAATAAATAAATGTATGAAAGGTAAAGGACAGGAAAGGGAAAAAACACAAGCTATAAAGCCTTCCACTCATGTTGAATCTACTAAACCTGGTGAATGCTGCCCTCACGATTGCTAGAGAGAAGTATAAATACAACTCTATCCCACAGGAGCATCAAAGGTAGAGCTGATCATTGAATATCCTGGAGTTACGCTCCGTCCAAATGCGGCAAAGTGTAGCAACCCCCACACACACACGCACAATAAGACTCTAACGAGTAACGACCCAAGTCCAATTAAATATTTTAATTTATATATATATTCAATATTTTATATATTACTCACAAATATATTGCTCCCAAACCAGTAGCGGACTTAGGACGAAATCTAAGTGGGTACACAAATTAAAAGACTAAGGGGAAAAAATAAATAGCTAGTAGGAATTGAACATGGGACCTCTAACTACTTAACAAGAGGTCTTACCATTACACTACAAGAGCATTTATGTATTGGGTACACTGCCACCCAGTAGATAAGGCATAGGTCCGCCCCTGTCCCAAACTATAATGTCATATGTTTCATTATCATTCTTTTCATTATCCAACAGGTGCTTGGAGTTGAAACTTGCTTAGCCTTCATTAGTGCATAAAGTTGATGCTATCTCAAGGATGATTGTCTTGATGGGTATATAATGGAACCGTTGGATATCACAGTAAGTGAAATGCCAGTAAGTGAAATACCTGCGTATTTTGAAGCATGGACCAAGAATACCATGTTTATGGTTCAAAACGCCATTATTAAAAAAAAGGGTTCAAAACCCCATTTAGATCCCTTCCAACTTGCTTTGAATCAGATTACATAATGGCACACTAACAATATTCAACACTCAAAAACCTTGGAAAGTTTATATGAATTGAAGTAACCAGGATAATCATATAAACTTGGTACAAATTACTGACCTAGCAACTTTATCACCACTTTTACTGTAGGCTGTTAGTACGATCACGGGTACACCTTCTTCATATGCGTCATCAATAAAACTGGAAATGAGTGAGAGTAAATAAAAAAAGATTAGACTATACAGATAACAGTAATACATCGAAAGTGTAACAATATTGAACAGCTAGATGCAATTTGGCTTCAACGTATGCCCGCGTTTTGAAATGTAAGGTTCAGTGCCCAATATTTAGTCCTTCATGGTATATAGTTAATTTCCTCAGTTAAGAGTCCAACTTAGGCCTCGTTTGGTATATGGGTATCCAGACTCAGGAATGGGTATTTGATTTCCAGATATCACTTGCCCGTGTTTGGTGTACACATAATACCGTATAAGAGTATGGTTATTAGTTTCCTATGGGTATCAAATGCCCATGATCTAACGTCATCCCAATCCCATGAGAAGAGGTGGGTTTCAGATATCCATTCCTAAGGGATCCATGTTAAAATATAAAAATAGACTAAATAGAATCCTAATCCACCACAACAACTTAATACAAATCTGAAAAAAACTGACTGACGTATTCTACCCATCTTCTCTCTTAACTCAATAGCCAGCCATTTGCTCGGAAAAGAAAACTCAATGGCCTAAAAAATCACTTGTGTACTGATAATATTGAACAGCCACCCATTCTAACTCAGATGGTTTGCTAAGAACAGAGAGTAAAAAAAAAGAGATTAATTAATGAGCTTGAGTTTAAATTAATTGCCAACATATAGCACTCAAACATTTTGACATTTTTCTTTTACTAGATTGAGTTTCTGGTCCTTCAATTCAGTGGATATATTATTTTCTTGATTTGTTTCTTACCTTAAAGAATTGAGTATGAACATAAAAAAGAGTACTGTATTTTATTTCATATATTTTGAAAGGTTAAAGTATAGGTACAATTTAAGTAGATTTGAAGATATTTGAGTTTCTGAGAAAATTTTGTAAATATTACACCATGTTGTTCAATAGAAAAAACATTATCAGTTAATTGAAAACATATACCATTTAATTAATCATGCAAACCAAACACAAGAATGGTAATCTAATATTTATTTCGTAATTTAGAGATAAGTCAAAGGCAAACATGGGTATGGGAATATTCAATCTCGTCATTCCCAGGTTTCAAATACCTGGATATTAGATTCCTAATCCCACACACTCATTCCAGTGCACCAAACTAGCCCTTAGGGTTCTCTTACGTTTTTTGGGATGGAAAGCTAAAAAGTGCCAAGCTCATGCCAGTTTTAGGGCCTTAGGGGTATTTTTGTAATTATAGTTGCTTTAATTTTTAACACGAAGTTAAAGTAAAACCTCGTATGAACATCTGAAAAGCCTTCTGAGTGGCAACTTAGTTCCCCCAATATGTCATGGAATCCAAGGGGTTTTACCCCATAGGTGGGTCCATTGTTACTTGCCCTGAAAGGTGTTCCGCATTGCTCATCTAAGAAAGCAAATCCCTAGAGAAGTAACATATAACCCTTAAGTGCTAAATCAAAAACCTCAAACCTCCGAGAACCTCTGTATCTTTTCTCTCTTTTCCTCCATGAGTTATTTATCCAGATCCTCATCCAACATAAAAGAACCAAACTCGAAGATAGTTCATTTTCTTCAGCCACCAAAAGCCGTATGTAAATCACTAAAACACACCTTATCCGGTGCAAGATGCTGAATCTTTCAGTGACCACTCCTTGTACGTCTTTTGCCATAGAATATTTTCTCATCTTCTTTATACTGTTTGAGATTTGGAGCATTTAGATGGGTCCTCATTTTTTATGAGTATCATTTATAATTGTATTTCATAGTGGACTGACCCGACTTCTATCCTTGTAACTGGTTTTCTATGAATTAATAGTTAAATGATATCATGAAAATGTCTCTGAAATACCAGCATGATAGCTCCACAAACTTGAATTACCTATAAAATAGTGTGGAAATAAAAAATGATCCTATTAGACAGGCTGAGGTTCTTAAGAAGTACCAAAAATAGATGAACTTACAAAATACGAAAAGCATTTACAAAGAATTGGGTAACTTACTCTTCAACACCAGGTCGTAAAGGAAAAGCTTTAGACACCACAAGACCATCCAATGCATTTTTCTGTCAACAATCAACTTAAGTCAATAATTAGAACAAGGAAACTCTGTAAACTTTGATGCTTTTAAAGGTGAAAAGGTTAAGACTATGTCACCATCCAAGAAAAAGGTAAAACTGGTTAATTACGGGGGTGTTTATTTGAACAGAACGAGGTCTAATTAGGCCCAATGTCAGGTTTAATCAGACCTTTTATCATTAAGACTATTCGTAGGGCAACCTGGAGCTACAATAGTTTCATTTACAAATAGATGTAGCATTAAGACTGTTTGTAGTTTTAAAAAATCCAGATCTGGATGGATAAGACTTGAAATTGAGTCTTAAAGCTTCTCAGTCCATCTGAGCTAGTTAATTTGACAGAAACGCTCACATTTTATACTCCCTCAGTCCCAGAATAAATGTCCTACTTTCCATTTTCGTTTGTCTCAAAATAATTGACGTCTTACTAAAAATAGGGTATGAAGTTTGGTGATCTTCCTATACTACCCATTCTAATAGGCGCAAGCATTACAATAACATAGGAGGTGTCTCTCTACCCACATGAATAGATTGGGGCAATCAAAGAAACATAATCAAAAGCTTAAAAACATTGACTTGTCAACTATGACATTTATTCTCAGACGGAGGGAGTATGTTTTATTCCATTCCAACCATATTCAAACAATATACTCCCTCCGTCCCGAAAAGATAGTCTTTGATTTCGGTGGTCAACTTGATTGAACTTTGACAAAAAAAAAAAAAAAACATGAAAATTAGATGTCTTCATGAAATATTAATAATTGTTGCTTATCAAAAAAAGTGTCACTGAATGTCACTGGTTCACAATTAAAAATACTATCAATAACAAATTTTAGAATTTTATTGAATCTACTAAATTTCCATAACCGTTTGATCAAAGTTCAATCAAGTTGACTACCAAAGTCAAAATGAGACTATCTTTCCCGGACAAAGGGAGTATTTATACAGTATAACATAAATCACTCCTATCAAAATGATAAAGGATACATATATTCAGACAATTATTTTAGTTACCCAGCATTCAGATAATGCTTCAAGATCATTCAGACACATTCAAAAATGTATTCAGCATGCAAAGTCCACTTCCAAAATTAAGCATTGAACTATACTTTTTGCTTTCATATATCTCATTTGAATTGCACTAATCTGCATTTTCTTTTTTTTTTGTGAATGATATAACATGTAAGAGCAACATCTCTTGTAAAAGAACTAAACTTGTGGGAAGAAATAAGATATTTTTTGTCTTCAATAATAGAAATGGGATTCTATTTCTGGAATAAGCTGGAATGGAAACTGGGAATCTTTTCTAGGGATGTAGGTAGAATATATTTTACCTTTTCTCTTAAAACACCTTTCACAAAAGTTCCCTTCTCACTTGTCGGGAGTGACGTAGGCCAACCAATCTGAAAAAGGAAAAGTAATTACGAGATAAGTTAGACATGAAAAGAAAGCAAGTACAACAATGTCAAAAACAACAAAAATGAGAATATATAAGCAACTTTTCCTTAATAGTATAGAAGCTCACCTTATTAAAGAACAAGATCAACATCTTTTCCTCAATACCAGCACTTTTCCTAGAAAAAAATACAGTAAAATGTTCACAAAATACTCTTTCTTAACTGAATACCTTGTGGTATTTTCTTTCGATATTCAAATGCAAATCAGTGAGGACCATAAATGTAAAAGGTACATAAATGGCAATATAAGTGTGCCAAGTGAAGTGCCTACCATGGCAAGAAGTCACCGACACCTGAAGGCTATAGCACCAGAACACCAAAACTCAATCCAACATCAACTGGCGGACTAGGATTAGGACTAGCTAGGCATGTAGAACTAAAAATATCTAAATAAGGAAGAAGCATAAGGGAGAAGTATAACAGAGAAAAGGTACGGACTGAGAGATAAATGTGTCTCTCGTAGTCACACTTGATTCAAAAACAACAGTCACGTATACCTGTGATTACGACCCAAGGCCTATTACACAATTATTACCTAATGGCAACCAAACCAGTATGTCTTAATGACCTATGAATGAATAGTCAAACTTCCAGAAATGTAAATCAATTGACCTTTTTTACAGAGATCCAACAAAGCAATTAACAGGTGCCAACAGAATTCTGTTTTAAATGTAGTAGAACCTCAGTCAAGAAATGATGTTTAGCTTAGTACTTACAAACTCCCTCCGTCCCAGAATACATGTCGCATGTTTGATTTTTCGGTCAAATTGATTCAATTTTGACCACAAAATTACTCAAATTTAACCATTCTCATGAATTTATGAAAAATGTTAATGGTAATAATGTTAATAGAGAATCAAATACTCCATCCGTCCCATAATAAGGATTACTAAAACTAAATGCGCGGGAATTAAGAAAAAGAAAATATAAAATTAATAGTGTAATATGTGTTGTTTGTGAGTACGAAATGTAAAGTAGGAGAGGAGAATGTGGGGTACGGAATAGTAAGTGAATTGTTGATGTGAGTGGGCAAGTGGGTCCCATTGAATAAAGAAGTATTTTTCAGTTTCCATTTTGGGATAGTAACCTTTGTTATGGGACGTCCTAAATGGAAGCAAGTAACCCTTATCATGGGACAGAGGGAGTACAATTTTTAGAACTTCATGTACATAACTAATTTGTCATTAAAGTTTGGTCAAAGTTCAACTAAGTTGACCAAAAAGTCAAACATGCAACATTTATTCCGGGACAGAGGGAATAGTTAAGTATCATAGAAAGCACACCTTACAAGATCCAAGTAGATAGGTTCAGTCCAATTTGCACAGTCTAGCCCCATCTTCTTGAATGCTAGGACAATGGAGGAAAGAGAACACATGTTACCGAACATAAAAATGCCAACTGGTTATCAAGCAAGATGCTGTTTTTTTTAATTGGAAAAGAGAATTGCATTAAAAGGAAAGTCAAAGTAAGATGCTGTTAAACACCTTGTTTTATCTCTCACCTACATTGAATGCTTCACGATTGCCCAAGCGGTGTACATCCATGAGGACCCTGAGCGAAGAAACTCATCACTTTAAAAGTCAAAGCAAGACCAACTTCTACAGAGCTACACATTAAAGTAAAGGGACACGGAATCGAATACTCAGCTTATATGACTAAACTACAAGCAAAAAAAAAAAAAAACAACAACAATCTAGCTCTATGCCTGTCCTCTCAAGTTATCTATTCATCTGCATTCTCCTTTGATATTTTTTAAGTTTTCTAGTATGAGAAGTATAGTACTTCAGTTTTCAGAAAGTGTTCTAGGAGAACCCTTTGGCAGGATTTATTTTCTGGTACAAATGTCGGTAGCAACTCAGAAGCATCACGCTGATCAGATGAAGTAGCACGGGATGAAATAGTTACAAAATCAAAGGGCTGATTAATCTTCAATGTCAGCTTCACATTACACATTTTTCCTTCTTAAACCCTAATCTAAAGACTTGTTAATCTCCAATCTCAGCTTCACTTTATACCTTTTTCCTTCTTTAATCCTAGCAAGAAACTCATATGTTGCTTCAAGCATTTCAAAAACTAGTTAAATCAAAATGTAAATTTTCAGGAACTGAAATGCTGATAGAATCAGTCTTATGAAAAACCTGTTTTACACAGATCTGTAAACGTGTTTTACATTAAAGGATGAAAAACAAGTTTTTCTCTAGATTTTCACATGCTGATAACAGAATTAGATTGAAATGAGTAAAAGCTTTAAATTCTGAGCATGAACAAATAAATATGAGCCGTCTAATCAAGAGACTCACCCTTCAACTTCAAGGAGTACAGCAAGTTCAGGAGAAGAAGATGCCTCATCGCCCAAACTGGCTGAACCGGAACCCGAGGCGTTTAACTGCAAATTATTGCCGCCATTACTAATGCTTGTAAGTTTTCTGGGTAAAATTGGAGTGAGGAAATGACCATTTTTTGGCGTTTTGGGGATTTTACAGTAACGATTGTTCCTTGCGACGGTGAAAATGCTTCTGGCCTTTGAAACGCCGAGGCTATGTAGAATAGGGTGGGCGGCGGTTTCCATGGCCACCGGACCAAGATTTGTAATTTTCACCTCCTCAATTTGATTGTTTGGGGTTCCACATCATCCTCATTTTCATCCCTCGCTACCCGGGTGAAGCCACTTTTCATCCATTAGTTCAAATAATTAGTGTGTCAGTTTTTTTTTTTTGTTTTTTTTTTTTATACCCGCGGTCAAATAATTAGTGTGTCAGGTTTTTTTTTTTTTTTTTTTTTTTTTTATGCCTGTAAGGCAACTCCAATGGAAAGAGTTAAGCAAATTTTGGTACCTTTGAATACTATTCATAAGGTATCAAATTTTCATCTCTAATGGTAGGTATCAAAATCAAATTTTGATAACTATATAATATGTAATAGTAATTACAATGCTAGGTATCAAAATTTTATTTTATACTATTAATTTTATTATATATTTAAAATATTTAACTATTTAAATATTTTTAATAATTAAATATAAATAATTTTAAATAAATCATTTTTAAAATTTTAAATAAAAATAAAATAATAGTAATAATAAAAATAAAGTCACAAGAGGTAAAAGATTAAAAAAAGAATAAAATTTACAAGTTTTGTAATACTTAAACAATGAGAAAGAGTTAGACAAGGTATCAAATTTGGTACCTCAAGCTTGCCTCATTGGAGATGTTAACACTTTTGGTAGGTACCAAAATTTGGTTTTGGTAGTACCTACCATAGATGCCCTAAATCTCATTTTGCAACACATTTTAAAATTTGTTTTTTAAATTGTTCCACTTTGGCTTATAAGTATGAAGTGTCTTGACGTTTGATGCTTAATATAATGTAAGGTAATTTGTAGGTAAGATACATTTGATCACATTGAGCGCTAGATGTTGAATGAGGATCTTATTCGTTAAACAAAGATTTTGATTCTCAACCATTGAGAGGATGTTTAACATAGGAGTATTTATGTTGAATGGAATAATTAAATCATGCACCCTACCTCTAAATTACCCTACATTCTAATCAAGCATTAAGCGTTTGATGCTACTAAACGCAACGTTAGTTGGTGGTTAAAGTGAGATAATTTAAACAAATGTCAACTTGCAAAGTGGGACAATCGAAATTAAGTTATCAAACAAACTCATCGTTTATAACTTGGGTGCAAAATGAGATTTAGAAGGAGTCCAGATCTCTTGTACCACTTTGTGTGCCACTCTATGTGCCACAAATGATCCAACGGCTCACAGTTTTTAAAATTAACATTTTATTAATATTATTCAAACATATTAACGGCTGGATCACTTGTGGCACATGGAGTGACACACGGAGTGGTACATGAGATCTGGTCTCATTTAGAAGATACTTTTATAATTTGGCCTTTTATTAATCACTCAGCTATAGTTGCAGTCAACACTATACTCTTTCTATTTTACCATTTTTTAACCTCTAAAACACATCAACTTTCGCTCTTCTATCTTTTCCTCACCGCCCCTATCCATCTTCCCCTGCCCACCAGTGCTCCGTCCTTCTCTTTACAACCCTCTTCATTTGTCTCTCAAAATATGTTCCTCTCCACCTTCTTTTCCCCTGCCACATCTCTCTTGCCTTTTAGACGGTCGATACCCCTTCAAACTCAAATCAACATCCAAACATAAACATATGCAATATCAAGGTGTTCGGTCATGGTCTAGTCGGTATTGACCGAACGTTGTTCATGATGTTTGGTCGAGCATGGCCAAACACTTCAAGATCCTTTTTTTCTTCGAGATGTTCGGTCATGGCCAGCCAAACACGATGAATGTTGTTCTTGTGTTTGGTTGATTCCAACTGAGTACATTATATGGTGTATGGTCGACCATGGCTGGACATCTTGATTTTGTGCATGAAGAAAAGGCAGCGGAACACTTTGATTTTATGCTGGGAGGTTATGATTTTTTATTCGAGATGGCGGATAAGAAGGGGGAGATAACGATGGAAAAGTGGGACGGCAACATGTTTGATGACCACCTGAATCCGTGATGATGGCATTGAAAGATAGCGGGGGAGGGTGCAAATGAGATGAATTGAGTGGGGGTTAATGAGAAACGAATGAAAGAGAAGTGAGCTAGGGGGTGACTAATTTTGGGTGTGATAGTTTTAAAAAATTTCATCAATGCTGTTTTTGTAAGAAAACTCAATACGAGTATACTTACTAATTCTACAGGTGCAAATAACAACACTCATAATTTTATTTAAGGGATATCACACCACCAAATTGCTTGGTGATGCCCACAATTTCTTGTAATAAAAATAAGCATTTTAATAAAAAAGACAGTTTAGTCCTTAAAATTAAAATCATAATGAATATTGGTGACATCTTTACGCACAAATATTAGTTAGAACACGATTCGTATTATTATTAATTACTAATATCGAAAATTCTACTTCAAATTTAACTATTATACTCACTAATATTCTCATTAATCTATTCTCATGTTCATCTCCCATACAATTTACAAAGCTTAAAACTTATTCAACTCTTCAAAAGAAAAATAACAAGAATCACTTCCTAGTTATATATTTGAAAATCAACCATAAATCAGATACTAGTTAAAGGAACGTCGTAAGTAAGTTGTTTGTCATTGCATAACAAAATATTTATATTATTATCGCTTAATTTTCATAAAGAAAGTAATTACTCGTAACACGTAGTTTGTCCAACGACACTGTCCGTTCTAGCAAAGGTTCGTCCGAAACAATAAACATGATACGATTAACATGGCCATTTGTTTTATGATCAATCTAAATTGCATCGTGGATAACGCTAAGGAACCATACATTGTCAAATTATTTTGAAATATGCATAGAGAAGCGTATTGCACTAACGTTATTATGATATGATGACATACGAGTCACGCCACCAACAAATGAGGAGAAAAACAAATAAAGCAAATCATATACGAAAGGAACACACATAAGGACACAAAATATGTTTAATCGTTGGATTGACCAGATATGCTCGCAGTTAGGATATTGCACCGTAATCAATATATGAAGTGTATATAACTTAAGACGCGATCTCACACAAGTCAATCATTGTCACTTCTCAATTATTCTTTGACTCTCACACAATGCACTGCTGCTGATATACGGGTTTGACACCCATAATCGGGTGTCTACAAGCACTCTTAGGGTCTCTCTCAAGCTCTCCCTGACTCTCTAGTACTCGCATATATATATTTATGGCCACCACACACTGTTTGTATAAGATGCAACAAAAATTCTAAATCCCTAAACATATCTCGCACTATCATGCGAAAAGACAAAGCCCAAAACTAAAACATCGATATCATACGCGTGCACATAATTAATGGTTCCATCACTTTGTTGCTTCGACCTGAACTCGTTTATGCTCCAACTCGGAGGCTAAAACAATTATTGTAACCAACCTCGCCAATCTCCAAACGGATACGACTCCTTACACATATGTTTACAATGTTTTATGGGCAAACGACAATCTACATGTAACTCATGTACTATAAAAGCTGCTTTTATGTGTAGTACGGCTGCACAAATCCTGTATCCAAATGAAGCGTGCCGTAAGGGATTTGTTAGGGGTAGTTTAGGCATTGAATATCATAATTAACCTAATTAGTTTTGGGGGGCTTATAAGGAATATCCATTCCCTTTATAGATCCAACCGTGCTAATTAAAAATGTTTCTCCCTTTAAAGAAATAGAGAGTAAGATAGGGACCCTTAGGGGAATAATCTATAGATGCGTTGTGCGCAGTGTTCTAAAAGACCCGTCTAGGCCGCCTAGGCGTTAGCGTTCATGAAACGCCTAGGTCCCGTCTAAGATATTATAGTTATTTCTGAATTTCCGGTCCCGCTTAGATCCCGCCTAGGCCCCTGCGGCACCTAGTGGCCGGCTAGCGTTTTTTAGAACCTTTGTTGTGCTTGTTCCCGGCGCATGTGCCACTCACACTCACTGTGTTAGACCTTCCTCCAACTGAACAAGAACCCCGTACTCCACCAATTCATGAATCCCCTGCTCCACCTCCCCTACCTCTAATTCCGGTACGTCTTGTCATTACAGTTTCTAGGGTTCTATTGATCTTCTTTTTATTGGGATAATTACTGCCAATTTTGTTTGTTCACACACACACACACACACAAAGTTTAATTTATTTCGGTTCATACACACACAGTAGTCAATTTCTGCGATTCATTTTGAGCAGCAAAAGTATTGAATTCCCGTTTCTTGAAAATGTTGAAACTCGAATTGAGGAATGAAAAAAACATGGCGATGTTATAATTTAACGTTAAAGTAGAAACAATTATATATAACTATTTATGGAATTAGGTTGTTGGTTCCTATTACATTTGCGAAAACATGATGATGAAGCAAGGCATGAGCAGGCGGCCCAGTGCAAGTCGTTGGTACACATGGCCGACAAAGCTGGGGAATAACTGATACAGAATGCATTGTAAAAATTTACTTAATCTCGTAAAAAAATAAGTAAATGAAGAGAAACCGTAGATTCGCGCTGATGTAACCCGTGGTATCAAACCTAGGGTTCTTGAGCATCACACCAAATTGTTGTATGTCATAACTGAAACGAACAACAAACCATAATAGCTACTGAAGTTCTTTAATGTTAGTCTATGAATTACTTGGAGGTATAGGCTAACACCAGTTTTCTATACTGCAGAGGATTTGTCTTAATTTACCAATACAAAAACGTATAAGTATAACTCCTATAGGTTGGAGAGGGACTGGTTTAGGTAGAGGGGCTGCGGCATTTTCTCCTGCGAAACGAATTCTTTTTGGCATCGTGTGATTAGAAGTAAATATGAAATGGATAGGATACTAAACCACCAGTGATCCCATAGTGAGATTGATTAACTTGGAAGTTCATCTCACAACTATCTGATTCTCACCTTTGTCATATTCAGTTATTACCGGGTTGGTAACAGTCACCAAATTTAGTTATGAGAGAATGCGTGGTTGAGGCGGAGACCTCAGACTTCTCACTGAGAGAATTCGTCATCTTTTTTTTCGCCTTTGATTTATTTATGAGTCATCTAAAATTTGTTAATTCTGCTGGCGTTGTGACAGCTGGGAATTTCTTCTTTTTAGAATCCCTAATGAAAGATGAATTGTTGAAGTCCTTCCGTTTATTCCTCTCTCAGGGAAAGTCCCTTATAGAATTACAACTGATTCACGAAGTTGGAGTCCAAGTAATTCAGGTCAATTTTTGCAGTTACTCTTTTTATGGATTCTTGTGTTACTCTAATGCGCCTACTCTTTTCCTATTTCTGATTTCATTTGGAATGATTTAAGTTTTTTATTTTAACGTTAGAACGGTTGTCTGGTCTATGATTAGTTGTAAGCTCAATACCAAAAACTGCAGGCAAAAGTGACGCCCTAAAGCAATGTTAAGTCTGGATGTGTGTGCTCTTTGCTGGGAGGCTAGCGAAATCTTCCACATTAATACCAACCAATCCACACTGGATCCAAAAACTCTCAGCTCTTGGACTCCCCCACCCTCACCCCCACCCCCCAAAAAAAGTAGACCTAAATAAATTGAAGCGTGAATTAATTGAGCATCCAATCAATTAAGCATATTCACACAGAACCGAATCTTCCACATCAATACAACCAATCTACACTTGGACAAATTTACCTTTAACCCAGAAACATGCTCAAAGATATGTAAAATCGTAGGCAAGTTTTTGAATCCCCAAAAGCCCTTTGATAAGAAAAGAATAGTGTCATCCGTATCAAACACATTTAACATAAACAAGTGTGTTCCTTCTCCAGCGTTTTCCCGCAACTTTATGGGAATCCATGCAGGTGTTGATCTTGTTTGGCCAGGGAAGTTCAGATGTTGGCCAACTCAAGTAGGATATCAGCTCATGAAAGTCATGGATGTATTCATAATTGAATGTGGCTTGGGCTCCAAGGTTAGCTAGGTGGGTTGGCATTTCTGGTAGGAGTTAGAAGTAAGATATCCTTTAATACTGAAGCCAATATGAAGGCAGGTTGGACCTGGAGTTAAAAGACAAGGTTCCCAACCCCTACTTCTCTAATTTGACCGAGGTTTCTGTAAATGATTGGAAGGGAAGGTTTGGACAGCAACTTCAAGGATTATAATTCCACGAAGTAAGAGCAGGGCCATGGTGAAGGAGTACAACTCTCTGATTAGCTTATCGGTGTAAGCATCATGTAGCCTTTCAGGGCATGCAACGATTGAAAGCTAGAGCATACAAGCTCCACCTCACTTTTTAATGAAATTCAACTATTTAATTAAAGTATGTATGATGATGTATCACATTGATGTTTATAAGACAAAGATTCCCACTCTTTTCTTGTAAGACTAATTATGATAATACAAAAGTATCCTACTTTTGAGTCAAATTACATGGAATACTACTACTCCCCTATTAAATATAGTTATTCTTAAATAATCTAAAAAAGTTTCAATTGCAATGTATTAAAATTTATTCTTTGTCTTGCATCCTGCATCATTGAGTAGGATGTTCGTTTGTCCAAATATTGGGGGTCTCGTACTGAATTGCTTGGAATCTCAGTGCTTGGGGTCAGACCTCAGAAATCATTTAAACTATGCTACCTTAAACATACAAAATAGGAAAAAACCCGTGTGAGATTCGTGTCGGATTCGGCTGTAGGAGGGTGGATACGCCTCAGTGAAAGCCGAGTGCTAGGGAACTGGAATACCTCTTCACGTACCACTCTCTACAGGTATGTGCATCAACGACAGTTAACTTCTCTTCCGGAAACCACCAGTTCTTACCTCTTTACTATAATCAAAACCCTAGTTCCAGAGTTTGATTTCAACTTCTTTAAACACCTTATTCGATCAACTACAAGGGTTTCAAGTGCGCTGAAATCTGAGAACGGGAGGGAAATAGAGGTGCATATTTTTTTGTTTTATTTCTCATATGTAGAGATATTGTTAGTTTTGTTTGTTGAGTAAAGATAAAATGTCCTTATTATTCTATGGAAAACTGAGAGGGATGTGTTGGCATAAATACATTTATTATTCTAACCAAAACTTAAGAGAGGGATGAAGGATCCGTGTACCCATATTCAAAACTTGGATCCTTTCTACCCGCACCCAATTATTCTAAAATAATAATAAAAATCTGAGCGTAATCCTAGGATCGAACCCGAACCCGATTCTCAGATTTGTACCCGCACCTGATTCTCTTTCCCGAGTCTGAGTAACATAGCCTTCAGGTCTAGATATGTATATGTGAGTGTTATCCAAATGTCTTGGCAAGGGCGCTCTTTAGCTTGCCAGTTGATCGTCTTTCTTCGTTTTGTTAACTTCAGTGTTACAGCTGCTTAGCAATTTTGGGGTTTAGTTTAGTTTCTGAGTAATCCTGTATACTATAGGGTCTACTGACTGTATGAAGTTGTGTTTACTAAGGAAAGGCGCTAAATCTTTTTGAAATTGCAAAGTGTTTGCTGTTCTTTGGTGTATGAAAGGAATGTAATGCTAGTCTTTGACAATTAACGCTCTTATCCATTGTTTGTTCTGGGACCATGTTGGTTATCTTGCTTCCCTCTGGGAGGCTTTGGGGCTTCCGCTGTGACTACCAATTCAAATTGATTTCGTTTCCGCAAAAATACAGAAAGACTTTCCTCTTCTTCAAAGAAAAAAGATCATTTTAGCAGTTAATGCTGTTTCTAATATATTCTACGAGGAGCTCTATAATCTACTTAATTGAATCTCTGATGTGCAACCTTCATATCAATTGTTCTTAGTCCTGGGACTCCTAACATCTTTGGAATTGTTTATTGTTAAGTGGTTGGTGTAGTGTGGCTGAGTCCGAATTCATTTCTTCATTTCTCCAGATTCAGAGTCAGGTAAGAGGATTCGATAAAGGAGGAGATGTGTGACGTTTGTGGGAGTGTGGGGTCTTTGCAGTTTGTTGGTGTACTTGACCGGAGAGAAACACGAGGACTTTTAAAAATCACTGTCTATCAAAACATCTACTGTGGAAAAAAGTGGGGTTTTTAGCTTCTCCATGGGTATATGCTATTGGTGCTTTCAAAGCTTACCGCTTAATGATTTAAAGAAGAACTAGGGCGCTGCTATAGTTTAATGTAGGAACTATGTGTTTGCTTTTATTTGCCCATCAATCAACAACAATCAACAACAAAGTCTTAATCCCAAATGATTTGGGGTCGGCTGATATGAATCCTCATATGGAATCGTCAAAGACTTCTTGCCCATCTGTAGTGTAAATTAACTCTTTTTTACTAAAAAAATGGAGCAGGTTTCTATTCTTGTAGGTTTGTGTAACCCCACCATTTTATTCGTTGACTACACAAGAATCCTTCTCTGCTTTCTTTGGTCATTTGGTAGGTCAGGTTTCAACCAAATTAGAGCCATTGCTCAAACCTTGGTTCTTAATTAGCCTAACACTAAATATGTCTTGAAAGTGCATAGATACCCATAGGAAGATCTCCTTGGATTTCTGTTATTTGTAAGTTTCTTTCCAAATCTCATTTTTACTTATTCCTTCATTTGATGGGTGCTCGGGTTTTTGGAAAACATGTCCATGATGTTTAGATTAGCAACTTATACTTTTTTGGCATGGGGAGGGATGCTTGTCTCCTGTAGCAATGTCTTTGCAGTTCTTTGGTGAGTGTGGATTGAGAAAAATCTAAAATCATAAGATTATTCGATAGCACCCCCATTTTCTCCGTTACAAAAAGTTGCATGCGTGTATGGTAAATGGTAACAGTGGCCTTACTGCACATGTTCTCTTTCTCTCTACAGTCTACCTCTTCATTTTTCAGTAGCATTCCTATTTTTCTCCGTTACAAGAGGTTTTGAGGTCTAGGACTGCTATTTTCAGAAGTTTTAGCATTGTCAGAAGAATGTGGCTTTCTCGCCTCAAATTTAATATCTATTAGCCTGTGGTGTTACCACTAACCTGGCCGTGCCTTTGTTCGAAAGTGTAAATATCCCATCACGCTCTTGGATAAAGCTGCATTATAGTATGTGGATATTCATACTTTTACAAAGTCTGTGATCCCTTATTACTGGGGAATAGTGAACAATCTTATTCTGGTTCCTGTTCCTTGTAATTGCCAAAAAACTTTTCTAATTTACATAGATCTATTGCTGCTGTGTACTTGCTTTTGTTATTTATTGGTCACGGTAGATGCATCAAAGGGAATAATTTTGCATCCAGTATTCGAGTATGTATTATCATTTTTTCTCTTAGATGTTTTCTTTTATTGTCCCCACTTTTATCGTTGGTACTTATTTCAGCTATCTTATTGTTCAGTAAGGAGAAACGTGAAGAACTGCTTATGAACTGACATTATAAGCTTGTGAAATAAAAAGTTCATTGCCATTCACTTGGCAGGAATGGATGTTGATGCGACTGATACAGGGGTGAACCGAAGGGGGAATCACGGGGAAGCAAATGTGGAACATGGTCAAGGTGAACAGAACTGCATAATTGAAAATTCTACTGAAAGGGATGGTCCCAGTCAACATGATGATAGGACTATGAAACCATACATCGGCATGGTGTTTGAATCTGAAGAAGCAGCCAAGACTTTTTATGATGCATATGCCAGGCATGTTGGTTTTAGCACCCATGTCGGTCAGTATAGCCGAGCCAAGCCTGACGGGCCTATCATTACTTGGGATTTTGCATGTTCTAGAGAGGTTTTCAGAAGAAAGAATGTAGAAAGCTGCAATGCAGTTCTTAGGATAGAGAGAAAGGATTCAGATAGGTTGGTTGTGACGAAATTTGTGGAGGGCCATAATCATTCTACAGTAAGTCCCAGCAAGGTTCATTACCTCAGACCTCGTCGACATTTTGCTGGTACTACAAAGAATGTAGCAGAAACAGATGATGCCCCAAGTGATATTTTGATTTCCATGGATGGAAATCTTGTCCATGATCCAAATCTGGTTGTGTCGAATGGTTCGCCTGTAGAAACAAGCCGTCCTGCTAAGAATATTGGTCCAGTACAGTATATTGCACCTTGTAGCAGAAGGAGAAGTTTGGGAAGAGATGCTCAAAATCTATTAAATTACTTTAAAAAAATGCAGGCTGAAAATCCTGGTTTTTATTATGCGATTCAACTTGATGATGATAATCATATGACTAATGTTTTCTGGGCTGATGCTAGATCTAGGAATGCTTATAAACACTTTGGAGATGCAGTTACTTTTGACACTATGTATAGGCCCAATCAGTTCCAGGTCCCGTTTGCTCCCTTCACTGGTTTGAATCACCATGGTCAAATGGTTCTATTTGGGTGTTCATTGCTTGTAGACGAGTCTGAATCCTCTTTTGCATGGCTATTCAGCACATGGCTCTCCGCGATGAATGATCAGCCTCCTGTCTCTATTACAACTGACCAAGACAGAGCCATTCAGGCAGCAGTACGTCACATCTTCCCGGAAACTCGCCACTGTATTTGCAAGTGGCATATATTGAGAGAAGGCCAGGAGAGGTTGTCTCATATATATCTTGCTCATCCTTCCTTTTATGGTGAGATATATAGCTGTATTAATTTTTCTGAGGCAATTGAAGATTTTGAATCGTCATGGTGCTCTCTTCTTGAAAAATATGACTTACAGAAAAATGAATGGCTGCAAGCTGTCTACAATGCAAGAAAGCAGTGGGCCCCAGTTTATTTTCGGGGCACCTTCTTCGCTGCACTTTCATCCAACCAGGGTGTAAGCTCTTTCTTTGACGGGTATGTAAATCAGCAGACAAGCTTACCACAATTCTTTCAGCTGTACGAGAGGGCTTTAGAGAATTCGTTAGAAAGGGAAATTGAAGCAGATTACGATACAATTTGCACCACGCCACTACTAAAAACACCATCACCGATGGAACAACAGGCTGCTAATCTTTACACCAAGAAAGTGTTTGCGAAGTTTCAGGAGGAGTTGGTTGAAACTTTTGTCTATACTGCCAACAAGATTGAGGGTGATGGCATTGTCAGCAAATTTAGGGTTGCTAAGTATGAACATGATCACAAAGCATATGTTGTCACGCTGAATATTTCTGAGATGATAGCAAATTGCAGTTGTCAGATGTTTGAGTACTCTGGGATACTATGCCGGCACATATTGACTGTTTTCACAGTAACAAATGTGTTGACACTTCCTTCCCATTACATACTAAAGAGATGGACAAAAACTGCCCGAGTGGCTTCAGTATCAGATGAACAAGATGCGGATACCCATGGTATTGAGTCCCTAACCTTGCGGTTTAACAATATCTGCCGCGAAGCCATAAGGTATGCTGAGGAAGGAGCCATTGCTACAGAGACCTACACTGCAGCAATGAGCTCTCTTAGAGATGGTACAAAGAGGATTGCGATTGTTAAAAAGGATGTAGCTAAGGTTAAGGCTCCAGCCACTCAGGTCAGGGCAATTACACGTGAAGACAGTAGCAAGAATAACCCCACACTGCTCTCTGATATGAGTTCACCAGTGTGGCCTTGGCAAGATAATGTAAAGGACGGCGGAGTTCCTTTTGCTGGCCCGAATCAACCGAACCTGAGTTCAGTCTCACTTAGTCGTGATGGGGGCTCTTCTGATACGGTATGATCTACTTGTTTTTTTTATAAAGCGATGTAAATGGTGGTTGCTGGCGCTGCTGATGTTATTATTGTAATTTTCTGTTCATGTAGGTGGTTCTCACTTGTTTTAAGTCCATGACTTGGGTCATAGAAAATAAGAGTTCAACAGCTGCCAGTAAAGTAGCTGTTCTCAACCTTAAGGTATGCATATATCTTTTACACTTTCTTATAAATGAACTTTCTTGTTTCTCAAGCGCGCGAATAGGTGGTTCATTTAGCTACTTACGCAGTTTAAAAAAGTTCCAAGGGAAGTCTTGGCATCGGATACAATAAACATCAACTTTATTAATGATTTCGATAGACTATGGGAAACCCAAGCCAAAAACCTTAGCCATTGTCCAGTCAACAAGCAATTCTTGTTTCTATCAAAATGTCGTTGGTTGATTTTATGTTGTTATTATTATTATTTATTATTAGTTATTGTTATTATTATTGTTATTGTTATTACTCTTATTAGGTGTGTTATTACTGTTATTAGTTTTATTAGGCTTGTAATCATTGTTTATTGTTATCGTTGTTAAGCCAAAGATCTGGTTCTATAAAGACCAAGCAGCCCTACAGTGGCGAAAAAGATGATCACGGGTCTCTACTGATCTCTTACATATTCCAACCAATGAGGAATCTATTTACTAGGTCTACGTGCTTCAGTGTCCTGAATGTTAAGCTTACTAAGAACAAGCGACCTGGTGAAAACTCTCATCTTGATGGGGACATTGCCCTTCTAAGTAACTCTGAAAGTAGATCCCGGATAATCTGGAGAATAACCAAATGAGCTAGTAAAGACCAACAAGAAACAATTACAGATCCCCCCAGTGATCTATTTCACGAGTAGGATTTAACATGAATGCAATAATATATGGGGGTGGCATTCGTTCTCCTTTTTGGACCAACAAGCCCTTCCCTCCTTAAGTGAGCAATTTTTAATCGGCAAGGTTGTATCTTTCTTATGAGGTTTCATTGCTAAGGACAAATTTGTTCGTAGTTATAATAGTTTTGTTAGAAGGGCACTTGTCTTTAAAGAAATATGTAATTGCTCAATATGATTGAAGCTGAAGCTGAAATTGAATTTGATTGTTTCTTCCTGTGCCTTGCCATGGGGTTCTTCTCCTCTTTTTTTTTCTAGATTCAACTTTTATTATTGTGTTTCTCATTGATTTGACTATTTTAGCTTAATTTGACCCTTTATTTTGGATAAGACGCTGTTTGGTTTGACTACTCTGAAATGTTGGTTTTGATGTTTGTATGGTATTAGTACTGTTGCTAGTTAAGTTGCTGATAGTTGACTACTGAGATGAATTTATATAATCAATTTTTATTCATAACAGCTGCAAGATTATAGCAAGACTTCTTCAGGAGAATCAGATGTTCAGTTTAGACTTACAAAGGTCACTTTAGAGCCTATGTTGAAATCCATGGCTTATATCAGCCAACAGCTCTCAACACCAGCTAATAAAGTTGCTGTTATCAATCTAAAGGTACTCATTTTGAGAATTTAAAATGTGTGTGTGTGTGTGTGTGTTTGTATCAGTTTTCTGTTGCAAACTGTCTTTTTTGATGAGTTCAGTTGTCATATGAGTCTTCTTTTTTGTTTTCAGTTGGTTTCTCTTTGTTTACTTGGTGCAATTGCTGTTGCACAGGGTTATGAAAAGCATATTGTAGTGTTGCAATTTTGTTATGGTAATTATGCCAATCTCAAGTATACATGTTAATGTTATTAATTGTTTTGTTTCTATTTCTTTTTTCTTTTTGTTGTTGGTGGTGGGGGTGCAGCGCTGGTGTTTTACCCTTGACATGCATTTCACTTGATATTAAAGGGTTTAGGACTAAGTTTGACACTCATCAAAATAGGTGGGATGCTAAAACTGGCCCATCACACGTGGTAAGATGTGCACGAATTGGTTTCTGGTGGATGTTTGGGTAGGAGAGATTGTCTTTACTGGATCTTTTAATTTCAAATGGGCTCATCTCCTCCACTGACCTAACCACACTCTCTTGAGAGTTCAGCTCCAGGTCACCCTGCCAAATGCTTTCTAAAGTCCAATTTTTATCTCCAAAAATGGTTGATTTGGCAACTCCATTCCATGGTGACAGTGGTGAACTTTAACGATGACCTACCTCTTCATTGGCCAAAAAAAGTTCAGACCGTATGGATGATGTAATAAATGGATTAAGAGATAATTTGTTCATTATTCTAGCTATGAATATCGTTTCCTATGTATTGATATACTATAACCGCTATATTAGTTTTTTGAGTGTCACTGATGTTTACATGAGTTCTTATGCAAGGTATCTTAAGTATATAGCATTTTTTGCTCACAAATTTTAATGCTCTTCTATATACTGAAATTGACAATTGATTCTAAAAATGATAGTACAATGCCGTCATTTGCTTTTTGTCTGCTTCTCAGTTACAGGATACTAAGATATCTAATGGAGAAACCGAGGTGAAATTTCAAGTGTCAAGAGATACTCTAGGTTCCATGTTGAGATCATTGGCGTACATTCGCGAGCAACTATGACAATTCTGATTCAGTTTCTCAAGGTAAAAGTTTGATTAACTGGCAAACTTTCCGTGCTTTGCACTTGAAAGAGTGCCCTCATTAATCTCATATTATTTATGAACTGAGAGAAATATCATGTCTTCACACTCTGAAAAATATGGCTAATGTGCAATTTCTTGTGGAATGTGAATCTAATTTACTGTAATGGGTGGATTTTGGGACAAAGAGGGACGCAATTTCTGGATCAAAGGGTGGACACAACTACATTTTGAATTAACGAGCATGGCGAACAAACTTCTAGGGGGTACTTATTATTTTCAAATGTACACATATTTGTCTTATATTATTTTTCTCATTGAAATAAAAAATAAAATTAACATCTATTATTGTAGTTATATATGCAAGTATATTTAATTACTCAGATATAGAATGAACAAAATGTTTATCATTTACACATACACACACATATATATTTCATATATAAATGCGTTTGCATGTAGAAAAATATTTAATATATATATATATATATATATATATATATATATATATATATATCACACATATTTGTGTATATGGTAGAGTGGATATTATATATACATATATGTAACACATATTTGTGTATATGGTAGAGTGGATATTATATATATATGTATGATATGTGTGTGTCTATATGGAATATTAGATGTTATATATATATATATATATATATATATATATACATACATACATACATACAGCACATATTTATATACATTATTATATACTCCCTCTATCCTGCCCGATTTAGGACATTTTGACATTTTTAGTGTCATACTCGACGTAGTACGGCCAAAAAATGGAAAGATAATATTACTTTTGTTCTCATAACCTCCTCCATTCATTCTAGTTCCTCTTAAGTCGGGCGGGACGAAAGCCGTATATGTGTGTGTATGTATGATGTATGTATGTATTATATGAATATATACATACATGTAACATATACTATATTATACACCTAGCGTAGCGTACGTTTTACTAAATACAGTTGACTAAGTATAATAGCGTCATTTAAATGCTATATACTAACCAGAAGGTTTGTCTGACTTTGACTTTCATGGTCAACTCCATAAAACGTTGACCACAATATGAAAACCTACCTATCCCTATGCATTTCAATTTTTTTTTATGAATTCACCGTTAGATACGGTCGGCCTCAACTTTTAAATATAATTCTTAAAACAAATAGTTAACTATTAACAGTTAAATATAATAGTTAGCTATTTATAGTGAAATATAATAGTTAACTATAATTATTAACTACCTTAGTAACTATTTGTTCTTAAAAAAAAAAATACCATAGTAACTATAATAGTTAACTATAATAGTAAAACTATTTGAATTTTGGTTATGTAGAGTCAAACTATTTGAATTTTGATTAATATTTTATGTAAATTATTAATTTACATAATTTATTAATGATTTAACAACCATTTTTTATTTTTTATGAGAATTAATAATTTAGTGTAAAATATTAGTTAAAGTTTAAGTAAATTTGATAAGTAAATATAAAATTTGGGACATAAGGAGTATATTACAACCTGATGGTATATATACGATTCAATTAATCGTTTGTAATATGAGAAGTTAAATGAACAAGAGCTTTTCAAAAAAAAAAAAAAAAAGAAGAGTAAACAGGAGGTTACATTTGTAATTTAGACACATTTTGAGATTAAAAAAAGAGATTTTTTTTAAAAAAAATAGTGTTTTTGTTCAAAATGCAGAGAATACTTATCAGAGCTCGGTAAGGCTCGAACTCGAGCTCGTTTGATTTCATAATTTTCAGAAAAATGTTTAAGCTCGAGCTCGGCTCGAGTTCGAACAGCTCGTGAAAAGCTCGCGAGCATAAGGCTCGAACCCGAGCTCGTTTGATTTCATAATTTTCAGAAAAATGTTTAAGCTCGAGCTCGGCTCGTAAAGACTCGAGTTCGAACAGCTCGTGAAAAGCTCGCGAGTAGCTCGAAACTCGATTCGAGCTCGAACAAGGTAAATGGGCTCGATGGTAGTATCTGATACATTTAGGGTACCAGTATCGGGAAAGGAGCACACGGGGGAAAGGGCATATGTAGTAATTATGCCTTGCTCTTCTATGTTACCTGGACTCGGGTACGGGTATCCCACACGGGTACGGATCTGAGTGTCAGATTCACTTTTCCTAAAAAAGGACACAGGGACACTGTCCTAAATGTTGGACACGGGTACGGGGATACATTAATAACAAAATATATTGAGTCTATTTATATACTTATCATAAAAAATAGTTTTTTTTTTTTTTTTTTGTACAAAAGTATCATTTTATAGTATTATTTTTAAATAAAATTTTGCTAAGATATACTCCATCTGTCCCATCTCACTTGACACCTTTTGACCAAAACTGGTCAACTTAAGGCCGGTTTGACCAACACTTTATAGAAATATTTATGATCCGAATAAAAATAAAAAAAAATGTAAATGATCACCATTAAAAATCCTCTCAATAACAATTTAAATTTTTTTTTTGGAACATAAATATTTCTATAAAGTGTTGGTCAAAACGACCCTAAGTTGACCAGTTTTGATCAAAAGGTATCAAGTGAGCTGGGACGGAGGGAGTAATGTATAAATAAGTAAAACAACATTAAAATTTGTAAAATCTTTATAAATGAAGTCAACTCATTCCTTTTTTTCTTTAAATTTTTCTTGTCGTATCCAACTGAAAAAGCAAGTGTTGGGGTGTCGTGTTGGACACGAGTCGTGTCGGACGCGGGTACTTCAACATATTTGAAAAGCCCGAGTAACACTACTCTTGACAACTTGATCTAGATTTTCCTTAGGGAAAGACCTCACGTACAGGAAGCACATGCGTGGAAAGGGGCAGCATGTGCGGCGCGTGTGCAAGATGCACGTGCGGCACACACATGCGGAACACATGTATCCCACATTAGTCCCCATGCGCGGAAGACTTCTTGTGGAAGTTATGGGGAAAATCAATATTATCTTATATATTATTATTGGGAAATGTGCCATGACATGACTTGCTGCCATAAATGCTCCGAACAATGCCCATCCGCATTCTTCTCACTAAAAATAGTGACGGCGTGTGGTCATTTACCACTTTTTCGATGTTGAGAGCAATTTACGGAATCAAAGATTAAGCATCTACCCCCTTTAATCCTTTAATTCATGTCTTCTGAAAATTCTGAAGCGGGAGACAACCCTTCTGCGAAAATGGCTAGGGCTAGGGCTAGGGCTATGAATGCGGAACACGAAGTGGGTCATTGTCTAGTTCTGCAGAATCCACTTCTGCATCTGGTAGCGGAGGTGAGAGCAGATGTGAAAGTGCTAGCAATGCTAAAGGCACATCTCCGCAAGAGAGCCAAGTGGAGATATAAGGCTGTATGGTTCTAAGAATAACGCGATGACCAGACTGGTAAACACAGAAACTCATGAAGGACCCCCAGTCCCCCCGTAAGCTCTCTTCAGGAACTTGGAATGCTTCAGTATGCGGAAGGAATGCTGAAGTTGGGTATGGAGAAACAAATTCATATTTTTGTCAATAGTCTCCCCACAGGGCACAGTTTTTGAGCTTGCAATCAGTGCAAAGAGATACAGTCTGGAGAGATGTGCCTGACAGTGCGGGTATTGGTGTACTTTTTAGATAGTCTTTCTGAGATGTGGCTTGAGCTTGGGGTAAGAAAGAGTGTTGCAGAGGAGAATGGAGTAGGGTAAGTTCCTCCACGATGGACCTGGATAGACGTCCAATTTGCTGGCCAGCGGTCGGGACTGAATGATCAGGAAAAACTATTCTGTTTCTGCCCTTGTAATGTTGTTCCTCCCAATAAAATTTATTTGGATTGGTGCTCAGAACAGGAACTTGGAATGTTTTAGTATGCAGGAGAAATGGTGAAGAGGGGTATGGAGAAACATATATATGTATGTGTGTATTCTTGTCAATAGTCTCCCTCCCCACAAGGTTGCCCGCTCTTTTTGAGCTTGTGATCAGTGCAAGGAGATATAGTCCAGAGAGATGTTTCTGGCAGTGCGCGTATGACTTGGTGTGCTTTTCAAAGAGTCATGCGAATTTGAGGAGGCAGGTGAGCGTTTTTGTTTTCCTGACGGGTTTGCTCAAGTGTTGGAGGGATTAGTCATGCAAGTTGTTCCAGATGGGTCGCGGATTGGAGTTTGCACCAAATATGCGAGGGACTTTCAGGCTTGACAATATGCAGAAGATGTGTGCTTTCATGGACCAACCCGCACAGGATGTTCACTTAAAGACTGTGCGGCGAAAGGATGTTCATTAGTTTGGGTACATTAGGGAGCAAGGGCTCATTTTTAGTGTATTATGTGAAGTTGTAAACTGAGTCTTGCAGTTGTTTCTGTTTGGATCTGAAATTTTGCGCTTCGCCTCGCTAGTGCTGCTCAACCCTCAAAAAACAATAACGTAATACATACTGCTGATATTAGTTTAAAAAAATTGGTTGTAGGATAAAGATACTATTGGAAAGGAGAGGAAGGTTGAAGCGGGTTTGGTGGTGAGGGATGAAGCCCTTCAAGGTTAAAGCTATAGTGGCTGTCCCCGTGCGATCCCATTGCAGCCTCCAATCTACTACTCCCCGATGGTCCCAATCGCGTAACATGGAACTTTCCTTGACCTTGTGTAATCGTGAAAAGTATTTTGATAAATGGAATGCTTTATAAGCGAAAAGGTGCATATGCGAGAAAGAGTGTGCAGAAAAGGGTATGTTGGAATTAGTCCTTGCTCTTCACAACTTCATCTCGGATTTTCCTAACAGAGAAAACCTTACACTCGGGAAGCACGTGCGAGAAAGGGGGCAACATGTGCAGCGTATGTGCAAGATGCACATGCGATACACACATGTGGAACACATATATCCCACAAGTTTGATTCTGATGTGGGTTTTGATTTATCCATTCTGGTCGGTTATTTTCTTGACCTTTATTGCTGTGATTTTGTTGGTGGTGGTGCTTATGGTGATGGTGGTGTTAATGATGTTAGGGGTGGTGTTAGCATTTTTATACTTCTGATGGAAACTGAAGATATGGATTTTAACTCTATTCACGGAGCTGTGAATTACTAATGGTGGTTAATGGTTTTTTGTGACAGAATCATGACATTGTAAAATTGAAGATAGTACAATGATGACAATTAAAAGAATAAAAATTGAGTGAGGACATTTGAAATTGGCCAAAAGTTTTTAGTGGTTAGTTTATTATTTTGGCCAAAATAACATCTGATAAAAAAGAGCAGTAGAACAGAATAACAGGAAAAAAACCTACAAGAGAAGATCTTGCACATGTTAGACTCACCCGAGGAAAAGAAACCCCACATTCGATGCAGTCTCTCAATTCATGACCCAGATCCTAAACAAAAACAAAGCCTTAGTCCCATTCACGGGAAGAAGTTTGTATGACCATATATGACATTGAAGGTCTCTCAAATGTGATCCCACGAAAAGCAGTTAACACTTGAGGTTTCGAGTTGAACCACATACTCTTATCTTTTAGAGGGGTTTCGGGTTGATCTATTGTTTCTTTCGTCTTCAGGATTGATGACTCGTCATGAAATCTCTGGTGCAATGTGTTGCCAATGAATGTTGCACCTATACTGCTCCATGGTGAACCCTGTTCTGAAATCACAGGATAATACTCATTACTCCCTCCGTCCCACTCGAATTAGGACAACCCAAAAATGGAAGTATTTTATTTAATGGGACCCACATTCACACTCACAACAACTTTCCACTCATTATTCTCTACCACACTTTCTCTCTCATACTTTACTTTTCATACTTGCAACACCTACTCCACTAACACTTTTTTCTTAATCCCCGTGCCCAACCCAAAAATCCTAATTCGGGTGGGACGGAGGGAGTATGTCCCTAGCTAACTTCATTAAACTCATTTCTGTGGGGCCTAATAGGCATTAAATTTTCAATCATTAGGCCAAAATAGGTCATTGGTCCATAACGCTAGCCAAAAGCATACAGATTGAAACATGGTCTATTAAAGGAAGAAATTGGGTAAGTAGTGATGTTTCTGGTCCTGAACACTTATTCGTGTATGATGTGCTTTATGTGTAAAAGAGTAACCTAGATTTGTGGGCTAACTCGAGCTTCTTTCTCATGTCCTGTCTTTGATGCAAGTGGTATATCTTGCAACAGTATATCAAGTTCGCAGGTTGTGATCGACCATGCAGATTATTATTTCTTGCTTTAAAACTCATATCCAAGTTCTTTCTAAGTGCTGGGTGAAAACCAAGTGGTTAACATCAACAATTTCAGCAATAGAAGTTCATGGTCGCTCCTTCTTCCGACCCCGGGAGAAAGAGTCAAGATAATCTGGGGTAGCGCTATTTGGTTTTACATATTTCATATGTTCAATGCAACCTATTATTGATGCAACCTATTATCGATCTTATATATGTTTGTCTTTGTTCTATGTTCCCCAATTTTCTTGCATCTGGTTTTTAATCGAGCACTTCTTATCAAGATATTTCAGCGAGTGTATTAATGTTTCCCTCTAACCCTGAATAAGCGTGTCCACTGGTTTTGCATGGATTTAGGTGAGTATTGACCTGAGATGCTATTCCTTTAGAACCCTTGAGATACTTTTCAGTTAGTGTCAAATCTATGTGATATATTTTCTTTTCTTATCTCACAAGTAGAAAGGTCGTATTCGACAATCGGCTAATGTAACTTTCTTGAGAAGGTAAGGAGACAATTTTTGACATCCCAAAATGGGATAGTAGAAAGTTATTTGGAATGGAGGGAGTACAATATTTGTGTATAGAAACTAGTTCTTAAGACTACTTGATTCTGTTGAGGTTATTGACCTCCCAAAATGGGGCAGGAGAGAGTTATTTTGGAACTGAGGGCCACAATTTATGTGTATAGAAATTAGTTCTTTAAGACTACTTGATTCTATTGAGTAAGGTACAGATTGATACATTTCTAGCCATTTGTTACCTTTGGTTAGTGTTAAAGGAGGCGTTGCGCATCTACCCAGGAACCAAGTCCTCTTATTAACGGAAAAAATGAAAAGTTAAAAGGAGTCCAGTTGTCTTCCTGCGTACTCCCTCCGTCCCATAATAAGGTTACTATAATTGAATGTGGGGCGGAGGGAGTATATGGTAATATGATCCATCCTTTATAAATGGAGGGTTTCAAATTTAAATGAACGACATTGCATTAAACTTGTACCCGTTTGAAGTATTCTGAAATGGTATTTTGTACTGACGAAACAACTTCTCATATGATGTGTGTGCAGGTTTGCAGCAAAGAGTAAATTGCATTGATTGAAATTTGTGAAGCGAGAGGACCGATAGTCATGTGTCAGAAATACTTCTTCTTATAGACCGCGAGTAAAAAACAGGAACGGGTATATCATCTGATAGTATATTGTTAGCTTTGTTCCCTTGCTTAAAAGTTGCTGCTCATTTGTAAATGCTATAGCAGCTGGCATGCAGTGGGGGACTTAAGTGTACTTAAAAATAGTGGTTAAAGTGTCAGGCTTTTAACCTTTGTGGTTGTAGGTTCGAGTTCCCAAACAATTTTTTTTTTTACAGTCACATTTTGAAGTTTTGTAGTGTAATTTGTGTACCTAATTGAAAAAAAGGTATTGGGTCCTCCACAGTTAAACAGCGTGCATGTATATTTGAGTTGGGGGAAATAGATAGGTTTGTTTATAGAAGGAGAGAGAGGGTGAATGAGCATTTGTAGATTCAAAAGAACTTTCATGTTAATTTTACAAACTTGTAGTCATGGTGATGAGGGAACATATGCTCCCTCCGTCTTATTAAAATGAATGTTCAAGAAAATTAATTTTTTTTTTTATCATGAAAAAATTTGAATTTTGTTCAGATATTCATTTTACGATGGAAGTAGTAGTATTATCCACATCTCATTCAGTGAAGCTGGAATGAGATTTTTTTTTTTTTTTTTTTTTTTTTATGTATCTAACTAGTATGTCTATACATGTTACCTCTCCGTCTCAATAACAGAGTTTAACATTTGGTTTTTCTACCTTTTTAGAAATATGCTTTGCCCTTAGGTTGTAATATCCGTTAAGTTCTTAACATTTGTTAACATCTATTAACGCATATTAACGATTTGGGTTGATTTGGTTGATTTATGCATAGTACGCAGTTGATTTGGTAGTTTAGATAGTACGCGGGTCAAATTGGTTGAATTCATATAGTACGCGGGTCATTTGGTCGTTTACTCTTTTTAGAGATGATATTTTGATACATACTCCCTCCGTCCAACCCGAATTATGATTTTTGGTTGGGCACGGAGATTAAGGAAAAAGTGTTAGTGGAGTAGGTGTTGTGAGTATGAAAAGTGAAGTAGGAAAGAGAAAGTGGGGGTATTTGATAGATTGATCTCACCCGGCTTCTCTTGAATCCTTGAGATCTGTCAGGGTTATGTTTTATATTAATCAAAGATTACTCTCTCTATCATTCTGCAACTATCATAATTTTTAAAATATTTTTCTAATTTTCTTTTATTAAAATATCAATTTCACAGTAGACACTTACTCTGAGACGGAGGGATTATATTATTACAGGCACTAGGGACATTTTTTGAGCATATATATTACTTATTAATTAATTGTCTTATTAAACTGAAAGGTAGTAATATTTATTTTTTTAATCAATTTTACTAATTTTTTTTAAAACATAATTTATTTATTAAAGAATAAATTGATGAGTGCTGCTATTCACACCTACACAATTGCTGAATAAACCCACAATACTAAGTTTACCCAAACAAATAATTGCCAGCTATAATATATCTACCCTTTTAAACTCACACCCACACATGACACACCCATTTAAATTAATAAAACACACCCTTTAACTGGATTAGGGAAGTAAGGTGCCAAGTATGAAAGGATAACTTAACCTAATTAGATTAAAGTGATTTGATTCGTGATTAAAGTGATTTGATTTTTTTTTTTTAACTTAAAATGTAAAAATAATAGAGTAAACATAAGGGTAAAAAAATTAGGGTAGATGGATGACTGAGTTAAGGTATGTGTATACTCCCTCCCTTTGTTTCATGTGAATTGAGACCAAAATTTTTGGAACACGAACCAAGGAAAAGTATGAGAGAGAAATAGGGGGAGGAGGTGTTTGTGAGTGTGAAAAATTAAATGACAAATTCTTACCTACAACGGCCGCATGGCGTGCGGCGGGCAAACCCGCCCGGTCCGACCCGCCCAGCCTTTCCTCCACTGCGAGATCGACACGTGGCGCGCTGTGAGCCACTCGCGGGTTCACCCAGCCGCGCGCTGCCACGTGTCACCTTAAAAAAAAAACCCATTAACTTTAAAATGCTATATCTTGAGATTTATAACTCAGGAAAAAATTTTAAAAATACCGTTGTGTTCGTCTCGACGAGACGAATAAAACTACATAGGTGATGATATGGTTTGATTTTTTTTTTAAAAAAAAAAATTTTTTACACAAAAAAATTTGAGTTGCTTTGTCAGGTGAGATGTAACACTCTGTTCTAATAAAAGTAACAGTTTCATATTCAAAAAGTAACACTTTTTACAGTCAAATGTAACAGCAATTTTTTTTAAAAAAAATTGGGTTTGCATTTCAATTGTTACTTTTTCAATAAAAAATTGTTACATTTCAGATATAATGTTACATTTAAAAATATAAATTGTTACAACTGAGAAAAAAATGTTACATTCATTTTTATAAAATGTAACATTAGTTTAGTTTGTCAATCCTATATTAATTTTGAGAGAAAAAAAAATGTTACATTTGAAAAAATGAGTGTTACATTCCTTTTTAAAAAGTGTTACATTAGTTTAGTTGCCAATCTTTATGTTATCTTTATCTATTGCAGCAAAATTGTGGTATATATATTTTTTTTAAAAAGTGTTATATTTGAATAAAAAAAGTGTTACATTTCGTTATAATAAGTGTTACTTATGTTAGAGGAAGAAAAGTTGGGGTGGCAAAAAAAAAATAAAAAAATAAAAAACGGCTCGGCTCGGCGCCGTCGCACGCCGTGCGACGGTTGTACCAGAGACCGCCTCAAATTAAATAGGAGAGAGAATGAGTGGAGGAATAGTAAGTTGATTGATTGGTGTATGTGAGTGTAAAAGTAAAATAGGAGAAAGAATGAGTGAGAGAAATAGTAAAGATCCTTTGCCATTTTGGGCAGTCTCAATTTATGTGGAACAGACGAAAAAGAAATAAGTCTCAATTCACATGAAACGGAGGAAAGGGAGTATTTAATAGAGAGATAGTATGGATATTTTGATTAATAATATTTTTTTAAATAATATTAATTACGGGTTTATTAAGCAATTATCCGATCCGATTGTGAATAGTAGCACTCTAAACTGATTGACTAAAATGCTAAAAATAAATGTTGATAACTTTATTTCAAACTGCCCTACTTGCCAGATGTAGAAAGTGTACTTCCAATTTAGTACTCCATGAATTTGACACGTGGTGTGGCTCTCGGGTGGCGCATGGTGGCTACAGCGGCATTCAGTTCCTCATCTCCGACGCCGACGCCGACGCTGAAACGTCTAACTAGTGTCGACGTCCCTGATGTTGGAATCCACTCCTCTCTGGTTACCGAGGTCCGGAAATTCAAGGTACATGGACATTGTTTATTTCTTAATTTTATTTTCGTCTTCAAAATTTTGCAATTCGGAGAATATTAGATTTGGTTGCATAATCTATATCGCAGTTTTAAATAATGTAATCGGTTGAATTGTTAGTTCGCTGGAGGGACAATATTAGCTCTGTTTTATCAATTCGATACTGTAGAATGTTTCATGTTTCAATCATCAAATATGATCCTCTTTCAGGAATAAAGGCTAGTTTTTTTAATTTTAATTATTTCTAACGTATACATTCTTTGACCAGAACGGGGGAACGATTTAGAGATACCTGTCCAGAATTGATAGATTACATATTACTACCTTCGTCACAAAATAAATGTCTAAAAAACTTTCAAGTTTGTTCTTGATCAAGATCAAGAGTAAATTTGATTTTTTATTTGGACATTCATTTTGGGATGAAGTGAGTGTTGGGGATTGGATGGGGGGGAGTCTCACACCCACTAGCCCATACTAGCAGCGCTAACATGGGGAAAATCAATCACACGTAGATAATAAGAAAACACAAAGATAACTAATCAACAACGTTCCGAGCCTCCACCAAGCCAGGGTATACACTATAATCAATATATGATGGTAATTACAACTTTGCACATGCAATCACTAAGATCTAAGCATGACTACGCTCCATGAACAACCTCTCTTATATATATCTTATCTCCTCTAGAAGAACACACACATCTCGGTCATGCAGGGTTGTAGGATCGCTCCTCATGGTTCTCCTAGGCCCCGGCCCCGGCCCCTCTGCTTGACACTCTTTGTGGCTCTCTCTTGCAGTCTTGTGTATCCTATTTTCTCTCCAAGCACACATAATATGGTGGATGTCATTTGTTGTTTTAAGGCCTAATCTCACTGTTTTAAGGCCTAAACCCGCTATCTTATTTCTAGGTGTTTTAATGCCTAAACTCGCTATTTTAAGGGTGAAATTATATTAAAAAGTGGACTTTTTATAACTTATGGAGAAACTAGTTTCCCCCAAAACCTACTCACTTAGTCTCTTTTGATTATGCAAAGTAATATGCGAGTTTCTTGTGTTCATTCTTGCTTTTTGCCTTCTATAGCTTCAGATTTGAACGGCATACTTCGAGGCGGCAAAGCCTATTAGGAATAACGGCGACAGTGTTGGCAAGCATCGTTTTTGGGTTTGGGCTGATGCATTTGGTTGACTGAAGTCAAAGACAAGGGCTGAAGAAGCCTATGTTAGATTCAGGAGGTGGTGATATAGCTTGTTTTTGGTTGGGTCGTCACTGCGGATAAGTTTTATTGAAGAATTGGTTGTACTGGTCAATAATAAAGGAAAGATTGGCTTGAAAAATGCATTTTCAAGAAGGATGGTTGCATTTGAACACTGAAAATAATAAGTTTGTAGTTTGCAGTAATAAGTTACTCCCTCCGTCCCAAAATACTTGTAGTTTTAGAATTTCCCACATAAAAAAAATCAATCAACGCATATCTAATAGACTGAATTACCCTTGGAACATTTCAAGTACCTAGGTAATTAAATGCTTTTACTATGACACTTCTTAATCATAAATGAGGGTATAATTGATAAACAATGG
>JAOWBW010001544.1:0-113467 GCA_026119855.1 Campanula takesimana | reverse complement strand
TTCTCAATTCTTGGACTTTAGAATCAATCACTTGGACTGGATGTTCCTCATAAGACATACTCGGCTCAATATCCTCCGGCTCAATATCCTCGGGTACCTCAGATAAATATGAGAAGGATCATACACATACTTCGAATCATAGAGATATGAAAACACATTATGGATCTTATCAGAGAAGTATGTAATGCAAGACGATAGCCCGATCTCCCACTCTTCCAAGAATCTCAAATGGACCATATACCTCGGAGCAAGATTGACTTTCTTTCCATATCTTCGAATACAACCTTAGGGGAAACTTTCAAAAACACAAAGTCACCTTTTTCGAACTCAAGGTCTCGCCTTCGATGATCGGCATAGATTTCTGTCTACTCTGGGCAGTACTCAAACGATCCCGAAAAAGTTTAACCTTCTCAACTGAATCATTAACCATCTGAACACCCCAAATCTTGGCTTCTCCACTTCATCCCAAGATAGGAGACCGACATTTCCTCCCATACAAGGCTTCATAAGGAGCCATCCTAATACTGGACTGAAAATGTTATTATAGCAAACTCTACGAGAGACAAATGAATATCCCAAGAATCTGCAAATAACTGACAAGCCCTCAACATGTCCTCAAGAATCTGAATGGTTATTTCTGACTGACCATCTGTCTGAGGATGAAAAGCAGTACTGAATCTCAATTCTGAACCCAAAGCCTTCTAAAATGCTTGCCAAAATCGAGATGTGAATCTAGGGTCACGATCAGACACAATGCTCACTGGAACTCCATGTAACCTCACGATCTCATTAATGTACAACGTTGCAAGCCTTTCCATAGAATAACCAATCTCAATAGGTAGAAAATGAGAAGACTTTGTCAATCTATCAACAATCACCCAAACTGCATCAAACCTTCTTCGAGTACGAGGTAACCCTGTCACAAAATCCATAGTAACATGTTCCACTTCCATTCCGAATCTCTAACGGTTGAAGCAATCCTGCGGGCCTTTGATGTTCAGCTTTAACTTGTTGACATGTTAAACACTTGGATACATAATCCGCTATTTCCCTCTTCATATTATTCCACCAAAAGTGTTGTTTCAAATTCTGATACATTTTAGTACTCTCAGGATGAATAGTATACCTCGATTTATGGCCTTCATCAAGAACTTGGCGTTTAATCCCATCAACATTAGGCACACACAATCGACCTCTAAAAGTCAATACCCCTTCAGAACTGAGGGAGAAATCCTCAAATTTACCATCTTTGATTTTATCCATAATCTTTACCAACTCCGGGTCATCCTTCTGAGCTTCGTTTATTTGTTGAACTAAAGTTGGTAATACTCGAATGTTCGCAAAAATAGCTCCATGCTTTGATTCATAAGGTCTCCAATCTCGAGCATCCTCCAACATTT
Organism: Campanula takesimana; assembly: GCA_026119855.1. NCBI lineage: Eukaryota > Viridiplantae > Streptophyta > Magnoliopsida > Asterales > Campanulaceae > Campanula > Campanula takesimana. Next base: position 112,067 of record JAOWBW010001544.1, on the reverse strand, counting down.
TCCATTCCCCGCACCATCAATGAAGCAACATAAGACTTCCGGCTAATAGCATCAGCGACCACATTTGCCTTACCCGGATGATAAGAAATGGTGCAATCATAATCCTTCAACAGCTCCATCCATCTTCGTTGTCTATTTTTCAACTCTTTCTGGGAGAAAAGATACTTCAAACTCTGATGATTTGTGAAAATCTCAAACTTTGCTCCATAAAGATAATGTTTCCACTTGTGCAACGCAAGACAATAGCTGCAATCTCCATGTCATGGGTAGGATAATTCTGCTCACTCGGAGTCAACTCCTCGAAGCATATGCAATCACCCTTCCATTTTGCATTAATACACACCCGATGCCTTCTTTAGAAGCATCACTATATATTACCAAATCATCATTACCATTAGGTAGGGCAAGAATAAGAGCTGTAGTCAATCTCTTCTTCAACTCTTCAAAGCTAACTTGACATTTTTCATCCCACACATAAGGAAAATTCTTTCGAGTCAATTGAGTCAAGGGATTTGCAATCTTAGAAAACCCCTCAATGAACCTTCTGTAGTACCCAGCTAGCCCCAGGAAGCTTCGAATTTCTGTAACTGATTCCGGTCTCTTCCAATTCACAATAGCCTCAACTTTGGATGGATCAACTGATATACCTTTATTAGAAATCACGTGCCCAAGAAAAGATACTTCATCGAGCCAAAAAGCACACTTACTGAATTTAGCAAACAACTGCTTCTCACGAAGAATAGATAAAACCATTCGTAAATGCTGTTCATGTTCCTCCCGGGACTTGGAATAAACAAGAATATCATCAATAAATACAACCACAAAGGTATCAAGATAAGGTTTAAATACCCTATTCATCATATCCATAAAAACAGCCGGAGCATTAGTCAACCCGAAAGGCATAACAAGAAATTCATAATGGCCATATCTACTACGGAAAGCAGTTTTAGAAATGTCTTCAGAACGGATTTTCAACTAGTGGTACCCACTCCTCAAGTCAAGTTTTGAAAAGACAACCGACCCTTGAAGTTGATCAAATAAATCATCAATATGAGGAAGCGGATATTTATTCTTTATAGTTACCTGATTCAGCTTTCTATAGTCAATACACAATCTCAAGGACCCATCTTTCTTTTTTACAAATAATACTGGAGCTCCCCACGGGGATACACTAGGACGAATGAATCATCGATCAAGTAGCTCTTGCAACTGAACCTTCAACTCTTTCAATTCAGCTGGGGCCATTCTGTAAGGTGCCTCGGATATAGGAGCTGTACCTGGAAGTAAGTCAATACAAAACTCTATTTCCCGGTCAGGAGGCATAGCATACTCAGAAGAAAAACACATCTGAAAATTCTTTAACAATAGGCACATCCTCAATATCAGGAACCCTTTTAGTAGTATCAAAAACACTAGCCAAATACCCCGCACAACCACGGTTCAACAACTTTCTAGCCTTCACATAAGAAATAATTCGAATCTCTCTACCCCAAGGAACAATTTCAAAATTAAATTTAGGAACATTAGGCATAGAAAATGTGACCACTTTTTTAGCACAATCAACAGACGCATGATATTTACCCAACCAATCCATACCCAAGATAATATCAAAATCTTGTAATGGTAAGATAACTAAATCAACAGGTAAAACATGCTCACGTATATGCACATCACAAGAATGCAACACCTCATTGGTCACCAAACACTCCCCTATAGGAGTAGACACCTCTAACACATAAGGTAGGGATTCAGAAGACAAATGCAATCGAGAAGCAAAATGCACAGACACATAAGAATGCGATGAGCCAGGGTCTATAAGTGTACGTACCCTCAAACTAGACACAGAAATAATACCTCCTATCGCATTAGAGGAATCTGAAGCCTGTTGTTGAGAAATGGCAAAGACACGACCCTGAACCTTAGGCTTTCCTGAAGAATCCCTATTCTGGCCCTGAGAAGACCCAACTACACTTCCCGATGCCTGCATCTTAAACTTAGGGCAATCCCTCTGAAAATGACCCAACTGACCACAATTCAAACATTTGCCCTGTTTCTTCCAACATCTTTCTTCTGAATGCCATTCTTTCTGACAATAATTACAAACTCCTCTGCTCTGACTCCCTGAAGTGTTACTTTGATTTCTATTACCTGACTGTCTTTGAAAAGACCCCTTTGAATTGTGAAGATCCACCTTGATTTCCTCTATTATCACCACGTTGTTGTTGTTGCCTAACTTGCTTCCCTGCGCCTAACAACTTCATTTTCTTCTTATGTTCCTCAATATCATGCTCCACCTGGTAGGCTCGATCAACTGCGTCTTGAAAATCTTGTAACTTGTGGGATACTAGCTGAGTTCTAATCACAGTTTTCAAACATTTCACAAACCTCGTAGCCTTTCTCTCCTCAGTTGCCACTAAGTGAGTACAATACCTGGACAACTCTGAAAACTTAGCTGAATACTGAGCAACTGACATAGAACCTTGATCCAAACTAAGAAATTCCATTTCCTTCCTGTATTGATCTACCCGGGAATGAAGTGTTCTTCAAACTTTTCCAGAAAATTCTCCCAAGAGTAAGGTACACGAGTCTCATCCCATTTAGTTTTCAAAGCTTTCCACCAATGCTCGGCAGCTCCATTCAGCTTATAAGTAGCAAACCTGACTTGATCTTCCTCAGAACATCTCAAATCATCAAAGATTTTTTCCATTGATTCAATCCACTTTTCAGTCTTAGATACATCAGGCTCTCCATCATACTCCATAGGCTTCATTTTTAGAAACTGTTCTAGGACATATCTTGGTGGTACCTGTTCCCTCTCTTGCCTCTGATCATTTAAAGTTTTCATTTCTGCTTCGAATATTCCTTGAAACATAATTCGAGCCTCTTCTCTGGCATCCCCTTGCCCCGAAGACCCAACCTGATCTCCTTCATTCTCAACCATTTTTAATGAAAACCTGCATAAAACACTCAACGTTACTCACTCTATACTCTACTACCCTCCTATGTCATTTAGTCATTCTAGACCATCTACAACCTAGCTCTGATACCAACTGTTGCGCCCCAGACCCGTGGTCCTACTTGGCCCCACGTTCGGGACACGAGTGGAAGACGTTATAAAACACTTTTGAAAATTTTTGAAATGTACTTTTATAAAGTTTAACAAAATCACACTTGAAGTTCAAAGACTTCATCTAACTTTAAACAACTTTACAACCAACTTTCACAACGAAAGTACTTAGCCCGAAGGCTTACAAACTTTTATCCAAATATACATACACCAACATTACTCAAAATAGGTGTGACAATAGAAAGTACGGGTACTCTACCCCAAAAGGTTTTACATTTACATAAGGTAACCTTAACAAAACAAGTCCCAACTCTTACCACTCCAACGTCCTCCCGTGCCAAGTGTGCTATCCCCTGGACCCGCCTTTATCTAAAACAGTAAACAAATAAAGGGTGAGAATAAATCTCAGTAAGCTACTAAAATGCAACTACGTTTCATGCTAAAATGATAATCATAAAGGATAGTATCATAGCAATCACAAACATAGTATGAGAGGTAAAATCAACTCATATACCACAAATACCACATAGGCCACACTCCGGTGGATATCAAGCCATGGTTTACCCAATAACATAACTGTCTGAGAATACCATCTGAGAAAACCAACTGAGAAAACCATCTGAGCAGCATAAATAGCTGAAGCCGGGATCCCGAAAACCAAACCATAACCATAAGAACCCAAGTAACCAGAGAGAGAAATATGACACAAAGTCATAACCCAAATGCCCACCAAAGGGAGCGATTCATCCCATCCAAGGACAATCTAGACTGGGGAAACAGAGAAGGCACAGTGGACACCTTATAGTGAACTTGGCTTGTGTGCCACTATAATTCTCCCACCGCCTGACACGAGTACCAATGAAAACCTTATAGTGAACATACTTGTACCACTATAATTCTCCCATTGCCTGACTCCACAACAAGACCAGCTGGACTTTTCACAAGAAGCACAGTAATGAATACTTGCTAAACAACAACAACCGGGGCAATGATTCTAAAATAAGGAACCAAGCCAAACACATCAAAGATGCACATAAAGAATCACTCACAAAGAGTCTACAACAACATGATTCAAGGTCACAATACATTCTTGCACACACTTGAACACCCTTCTCATTAACCATAATAATATCTCAGGACACTCATATATTGGTCCAAGACAATACCCCTAAGGATTAAACCAAAGTTAATCTTCTATACCTTACCTCAACCAAACTATAAGATTCAGGGGAAAGTGTGCGGCCGCCCAAAACAGGGTGTGCGGTCGCACACATCTTGCTTTCCCAAGAACAAAATCTTCCAGATAAGTGTGCGGCCGCACGCCCCTTTTGGGCGGCCACCCAACACACTCGACAGGCCAAAATCAAAATGATTTATACTCCTTTCGTTTCACCGTCCCAAAAGTACAACACTTAACGTTTATAACTTTATTACTACTACAAATTAGTCTCAAAACAACTTTAATACTACTTTGAACCCAATCAAACCAACATACTAAATACTCCCTTTGTCCCAAATTTACAAGTATAACAAATATTACCCAAATCTCAAAATAACAATTACAAGTATCAAGTATAACATATATGACCATTTTAACATTTAAAGAGGAATTAGTAACTTACCTATTTCCGGAAAAAGTATCGCTGAAATAAGTTTTGTTCGGATAGAAATGACCTATTCGACGCCCTGATCATTTTTATATAATTAGTTTTTAAAACGGATAAGTAAATAAAAAGAATTAAATCGAAATGGGTTGAACTTACCTTTTCTTTCTTAACCTAAGTTGAACGAGGAATGTTCTGGGAGAAAATAACTATGCGCAGAGGGAGAGAAAGATAGACATGTTATATTAAAAAAATTTCCACTTTTCCAACTTTAGTCACTGGACTTTCAAATTCAACACTTAAGCCCCTTAACTTATATTTTCAACAAGGACCCTAAAGTTTCAACTTAATCATTTAACTCCTTTAATCATTATTATTACTAACTAAATAAATAACACAAATAATCAAGTAAAATATGCAAATCATAAAATAAGATGCAACACATAGAATGCACACATAAGTCAAATAAAAATCCCCAAAATATAAAATAAATAGGGACGGGTTTTGGGGTCGCTACAGAGGGAGTATTGTTGACCCAAATTTATCTTGGTTCCTAAATAAGCGTGCAAAATCAAACTAAACACTTTAAACCGTGACGGAAGGAGTATCTTTACTCCATTTGTGTCATTTTAATTTATAAAATCAAAGCAAAAACTATCAACTTTGTCGCATTTTGACCGAAAATTTGAAAAAAAAATAAAAATGATTACACTTTTGAAAATTAAAGTGGGGGTATGTATGTCTAAAGAAATGCTGGGGGGATTGGATTGAAAACCGAAAGCAATGATCATGTTTAATTTTGGTCTATTTGATTAAATCTCGATCACTTGTTTACAAAAAAAATTAAATATGACTACGAAACTTAAAAAAGTAATTAATGATATTATTTTTCTTAAAGGTAAACCAATAACAATTGTAATAATTTTATTGATAAATTTGTCTTAAATATATTTATCAATATTTAATTTAAGTGATCATAAAAAAAATTATGACTATTTAATTTAGAGAGGAAGAAATTTACCTTTCATGATATATTATTATTTTTATCACCATTATATTATTTCGAGAACATGCGAGATTTTATTTTTTTCTATGTACCAAAATAAAAATTTGTAAAATGAGAAGTCCAAATGTATATGGTGTCTATTTCTGCAAATATTTTATATCATTTCAAATGGGAAAACCAGCCTTAGAAGACTAGTTGATCATATCAAATATTATTCAGCATACTCGACTCACAAGCCTTCTTTGAATCGCACACCAGTCCCCTTCAACCACACTCCCCCTTGTATCAGTTTCCCCACCGTAAATTTCTCCGCCTCCGCCCTGCTCATAGCCCGATGATACCCCGGCCATTTCACGCGCTTCGAGGTATCCGAACCCGGTCCTTTATTCAAATACTCTCCATAGTACAATGTCTTGAGAGCAAAGTTACCATCCCACTCTGACCATCCGGCAGGGTCAATATGGTCACCAATATTAGACGCCATATAAACCGTCCTTGAATACTCCTTCCACGGCCTCCCCAAATACGTCTTCACGGACCCTTTAACGGGCCCCAGATCCGAGCTTGCTATTACGTCGCAGTTTTGGATTGAAGTCCCCGTGTTTTGATTGGGGTCGGTCCTGCCTTGTGCCGTGACCATGTTCTTTTGTCCACTCATTGGCTTGCGGGCTACGAGTTTGGAGTTCTGGAAAACTACAGCAGCGTTGCCAAAAATGAAATCTACTGTGCCGGTTATGTAACAGTCTCTGTAGAATTGGCGTAGGGTGTGCGGGTATAACGTGTCTTGGAAAGCTTCTATGCGACACCGGTTTATCACTGATTGATCGGCACTGACACGAAGAGCCACTGCTTGGTGCTTTTCTGGGCCCGCGGTGTTCTGAAACCAGATGTCTTGGGCTATGAATCCATCCCCAGATACAGCTGCAATGAAACAAACAAGAATTATGCAGTATAGTAAGTATAGTATACCTGATTGATGCTGCTTGAGCAAGACTTATCTTGCAGAGTTATATAATACAGTATATCCAAAACAATAGTGGTAGTACATATATTGAGTAAGAGCAATAATATACTTCATCCGTCCAAATTGATAGTCCTGTTTAACTTTTAAAATATATAAGGTTATATTAAAGTTTTAGAAATTCAGTAATTTTGAAAATTTTATTTTGGAAATGAGACTAATTTTCTGGGACAAACAAAAAAAGAAATTGGCTATCATTTTGAGACAGTGAGAGTACTTACCTACGGTTGCAGATTTGAAAGTTGTTGAACCATCCACGACGTTTAGATGACCGGTGATTATGGTTTCGTCCATGCCATCTCCGACGAGCATTACATTTGTTTTAGACTTCCCAATCTCGACATTTTCCTTGTATGTCCCTGACTTGATATGAATCGTGTAACGGGCCTTCCCTTTGTTTGGGGCTGATGCCACGGCTTCTTTGATCGTCTTGAATTTGCCACTTCCATCCTTCGCCACCACCACGTCCGCCTTGATTGCGTTGGGAGAAGCTTCTAGCAACCTCCTATCCCTGCTTGTGACCCACGATGGTAGTTTACCGTACAATGGTTCAAGATAATCAACCTTGGATGGTGATAATGCGACAACTATGGCTAAGGAAGTTCTTGCTCTTGCTATCAAGTGTTTGAGTTTGGGCTCCATGATGGACCGGGCTGGCCCATTCAGCCCATCCATACACGTAACATGGTTGGTAAGCACACTACTAAGCCATGAATGGGCATCTGAATGGGCCTGAGCCGTTTGACCACTAAGAACCACCATAGAGTCAACTAACCTATCATTCGATATGTCCATCAACTCTAGGCAATCAGCAAGAGCGGCTTGTGATCTAGGATCATTGATCCGATGGTGGATATTGTTCCCCATCTCGATGGTGTCTTTGACATGTGACATTGATTTCTGTAAGAATTGCTTAAACAGAGATACGCTGCTGATCTCCAATAATGGATGGTCGGATGCCACTTCGGACACCATTTGGATGCACGAAGCCCGGTCATAGGCATGATCACAGACATGGGCAGTACTAATCAATGGAGCGGTATTCGTAACAACGGTTGTAGTAACAAAAGCAATGAGGCAAACTATGGCAACTAAAGAAACAAGCACAAATAGAAGTAGCTTGGAAGGAGAATTTCTCCGATTGGGAGTGTCTAGGAGAGGAGTGTGGGATGTAGCCATTAGTATGGTAAAGCTATAAGTTGCTTTTGGAAGCTTTGTGTGTTGAGCTTGTGTTAAAAATGGTGTCTTTATATAGACATTAGGAGAGATCCGGGGACTTGACATTGAATGTCATAAACATCTAAACCAAAGATCATGTATATCTTGGTAGGGACATTTCGGTCATTTTATAATACCCTCTCACTCAACTACTTAGGGGGCAACCAAGGAGTACATCAAAATAACATTAAAAGATTGGGTAAATATAAAGTAACAAAAAAAATCTACAAAAAAACTTAGCTCACAAAATGATGTGTCAAGATTTTATTGGTGCTTTTAATTAGAGTGTGGCGGGTCCACAATCGATGCAACCAATAAAATATCACCACCTCATTTTGTAGACTTCTTTTGTGCCTCTAGCATTTTGATATTAAAAAATTACTTCAGCCATCAATATCACCAGAAGTCCCTGGTGTCGAATTAATATAATGGAATTGAAGGATTAACCTACGGGATGCCATCATGTTGACATGTAAAAGTAGTGAATTTGGGAAGCCTAAAAAAAAAAAAAAACATTATCGCAATAATATTGTTTGCTTTTGTGGCTATACTCCCTCCGTCCCACCTCACTTGAAACTTATTTATATTTTGGTCCGTCCCACTTCACTTGAGACTTCCCAAAATGGTAATCTTTTTATAATTTTAAATTCAATCTACCCACCCACTCATTCTCTCTCTTCATTTTCCATCACACAATTCATTTAACCAACCTACTATTAACCCCATTCATTCTCTCTCTTCATTTTCTACCACACATTTTTTTTAGTTTATTATTTTTCCTTAGTTATTGTGTCCACCTCTTAGGTCTCAAGTGAGGTGGGACGGAGGGAGTATATGTTATTGCATGTGGAACACGGATACGAAACTAGTACTCCCTCCGACCCAGTTTAAGGTTCTTACTTTTCTTTTTGGTATGTCCTAGTTTAAGGTTCTTAGTTGCTTTATTCCATAAATGGAAAAAAATGAATAGTGCTTTGAAGGAGCTTGCCCTCAAAAAGTTCATTTAATTACAAAAAAACTATTACTTACTTAATTTACTTTCACCCACTTGCTTCATGAATAGTGTTTTTGGACATTTATATCCTTCACTCTCTACTTTTGGTTGACTCATTTCCTTTGTTTTTGCCTTGGTTTCTTAATAAGCGTGCATAGTCAAACTAAGAACGTTAAACTGGGACGGATGGAATAGTATATTATAGCAATATCAAGATATTAGCCGTTAGATACAGTTTTAGGGGTACGGTCGAATTTTGATCATTTTTATGTGAATATGTGATCACTTATTCTTAGTTTTATATCTTTATATTCAAAATAGATATATCTACATTCTTTCTTATACAGAATAAAGGTAACAATCTAAAGAGATCACGAAAATAGCAAAATAGATATATCTACATTCTTTCTTGTGCATAATAAAGGTAACCATCTAAAGAGATCACCAGACCAGTGAGACCAGTGAAAAGTGTGATCACTTTGTTATAATAGCACTGTAGTATTATACATATCCCACTTTCTGGACAATGGATGGAGTGGCCAACATAAACTTTTAACAATTATATCTCCTTTTTCCCATCTCACTAAAGAACTCTTTAAAGGGTAATAATGAAGTCACAAAAAATAGTTTATAAGGTGAAGTATCATAATTTTGTTGGTATTTTTAATTAGAGAGTGAGGGTTTACATTTGATGCAACTAAAAAATATCGTCTGCATTTTTTTAACAATCTTTTTGTGATTTTCTTTTGTGCACCTAGTGTTAGTAAATCAGACCCAGGAGATAGCAGATAATAATAAACACAAATCAACAAGTAAGAACACAGATTTTACGTGGTTCACCAACAACCTATTGGCTACGTCCACGGGCAAAGGGAAACAAATATTATTACTATAGAGATCCAAAAACAGATTACAGATGCAAATCTCACTAAACAAGTTGCACGAATTATTGATCACAATAATTCTTGACTGTGCAAACCCTAGATCTAGAATTACAGATTTGGAACTTCTGTCCAACTTCTTGAACTACTCTCTAGTTATAGTTGACAAGTTAAGTTATTATGCTAGGGGGAGGGTTGTATTTATAGTCACATAAATACCAAAACCTTTGCCAATAAAGAATCCTAATTCTTGAGGAGAAAGAAATTTTATCCTATAAGAAAACTACAATCCTTATTCTTGAATAAATCCTTAATCCTCGTTCCAATAAGAAACCTCCTTGATTCAAAGACACCTAATCCTAACAATCTCCAACTTGACTTTGAATCCTCCATAACAACAAACAGACGACGAACTTAGCACATCTCCACCTTGACCTGTATCTTTCGTACCAGAAACAGATTTTTCCACCTTTGCCTCAGTCTGTCTTTCGTCAAAGACACTAGATTTGTACTCCAGACAATCAGATTTTTTGCGCGCCATGTATCTTCAAGACACTCAGAATTTGCCTCACCAGACAAACAACTTTGTTCTCTGGACAATCAGATATTCTGCATGCATGTATCCTACGGACACCCAGACGTGCACCTACGGGCACTCAGAATCGCCCCAACGGGAAACTAACAGTCATTCACTTGTGGCCCATCCAGTCGACCGTGGATTTTGCCAACCATGACAGATAAAACTGGTGTATGTTGATCTTCTAGCCGTGACTTGCCCAGTTCACTCTCGCCTAGAGTAAATCGCTGCTCCACCTTCTTGTCAACACCCTATCTCAAAACCTTGGAAGATAAACAAGGAACCTTTTCTCTCGTCCTTCAGAATCACATCTGAACCTTTGCAGGCATCCAGAATTCCATCTTCACCCTTGAAATTGTACCTCTTCTTGTCTGACTGACTAAGAGATACCAAATTCTTTGCTACTCGTGGAACATGTCTAACCTTGTTCAATGTGCAGAATTTATCACCAAAAGTTCTCACCCTTATGGAGCCCATACCAATCACCCTGCAGACAGATCCATTAGCCATATAAATACGGTCTCCAACCTTCTGCTCGTACGTTGTAAACTGCTCCTTGCGCGAACACATGTGACAAGAAGCATCCGAATCTAGAACCCATGCAACTTCCTTGCACGCTTCTTCTTCAGTCACTAGGGCATAATCACAATCCTCATCCAGATTGTCACTACTTGCCATCGCTGCAGCCGACTCAGATTTATTCAGATACGGAGTCAGATGTATAACTCTGAAATCTAACCAGATTATTGCCTCGGGCAATACAGATTTTGTATCTACTTCTAGATCACTAGAATATACTACACTAGATGTTAGATCTTCAGATTATACCAGATAGCTAAATTTTGATCACAAAACCCTAGCTTTAGATCTCCGTCTTCAGATGCAGATACCAGACACCCAAATGTTCCAGATGCGTTCTTGGATCACCAACGAACACCAGATGAACTTCCATATTCAGATCTACCAGATTTGCTATTGCTAGCACATATGAGCAATCACTAACTGCTCTCAGATTTATTGATTCTCGATCCTCTACAGTGAAGAGTTTCAGAATAACCAGGAAAATCCCAAACTCAAATATGTCAGAGGCAACAGAATACAATACCAGATGTGTCCAACCTAGACACCCAGATTTCTGCACGGACCCTGCAAGCGGACTTCACGTGCGCTGCACGTGTGATGCACGAAAACTGCACGCGGACTGCACGTGCACTGCACGTTTTCTGCACACGATCTGCATGTTTTCTTCACACGATCTGCAAGTTTTCTGCACCCGATCTGCACGTCCAATGCACAATCTTCTACCATAAAATAAATATGTTCTTCTCGTCAGACTTGTCAATCTTCTGGTCCATCCCGGAATCCATCTCTTTTACTGCAGCGGAATGCCCTGATCTTTCTCAACTAACCAGGCTCTGATACCACTTATTAGTAAATCAGACCCAAGAAATAGCAGATAATAATGAACGCAAATCAACAAGTAAGAACATAGATTTTACGTGGTTCACCAACAACCTATTGGCTACGTCCACGGGCAAAGGGAAACAAATATTATTACTATAGAGATCCAAGAACAGATTACAGATGCAAATCTCACTAATCTAGTTGCACGAATTATTGATCACAATAATTCTTGACTGTGCAAACCCTAGATCTAGAATTACAGATTTGGAACGTCTGTCCAACTTCTTGAACTACTCTCTAGTTCTAGTTGACAAGTTAAGTTATTATGCTAGGGGAAGGGTTGTATTTATAGTCACATAAATACAAAAACTTTTGCCAATAAGGAATCATAATTTTTGAGGAGAAATAAACTTTATTCTATAAGGACTACAATCCTTATTCTTGAATAAATTCTTAATGCTTGTTTCAATAGGAAACCTCATTGATTCAAAGAAACCTAATCCTAATACATAGCATTGCTCATTCTTAAATTTCCTCTTTTCTCCCTTACTTATAAATTTAGAGCTCATTGCTACCTTTTACACATTGTTTAATGCAAATCAAAACTTAAAAACACAAGGAGAAAGTTGACAAAAAATAATACTCCCTCCGTCCCATTTTAAGGTTTTTACTTTTCTTTTCGGTACGTCCCAGTTTAAAGTTTCTAGTTGCTTTATTTCTTAAATGGCAAATGATGAATAGTGTTTTGGACATCCATATCCTCATAAAGTTCATATATTACAGAAAAAACATTACTTACCCTCTACTTTTCACCCACTTGCTTTATAAATAGACAATTATATCCTTCACACACAACTATTATTGACTCAAATTTGTCTTGGTTTCTTAATAAGCGTGTAAAGTCAAATTAAAAACCTTAATCCGAGTCGAAGGGAGTAATATATAGCGTCTGAACCAAATTAGTTTGCATCCAATATGTTGTTCGCCGGTGGTTAAGACAAAAAAAAAGTAAATGAAATACGAGGCTTTGACCAATAAGTCCCTAGGCCAAATAAAAACTACCAATAAGGACAGACATTTTGAAAACCTACCAAAAAGTCCCTGGAATTGTTGTTGGACCAGAATACCCCTCTACTCCTTCACGCATGCAACGCAAACAAAAAGAAAAACGGACAAAAAAAAAAAGACGTGCTCCCAGCTCTCTCTTCCTCTGCTCTCTTCTTCTCTCCTTCTTTCTTTTTTTTTCCACCTAAAATTTTAAAATGACATATCTGAAAATCTATAAACTGAAAAAATGATCCGAACCCATTGTTTTAATCGTGTCGACAATACGAATCAAACAAGTACACTCAACACATAATTCAAATTCTATAAATAAAAAAAATCATTTTTCACTTGTAAAAATTTGAAAAAAAAAAACTTTTTTAATTTCTCAATTAATTTCACAATTTTAAAAATTAATTTTCATTTTTCACTCGTAAAATCATTTTTCAACTGATTTCTCAGTTGTGTCATTTTTTCATTTTTCATTTTTCAAAACTGATAAATTCATCTCTCAATTTTTCACAATCATTATAATAACTGTGAAATGCATTTCACAGTTGTTCACACATGAATTTGAATTTAATAACTGAGACATTCATTTAACAGTTGTTCATAATTGAGTAAAAATTGATAAAATCATATCTCATTTTTCACAATTGATGACTCAATTTATCAGTTTAATTATAATAAATGTGAAATTCATTTATCAGTTATTCACATATGAATTTGAGTATAAGAACTGGTACATTCATTCTCAATTATCAATTTTTCTTTGTTGTTAATATAATAATAAATAAGATATTCATTTCTCATTTATTCACAAACGAGTTTAATATAAGAACTAGTAAATTTATTTCTCACTTGTTAACACATGAGTTGAGTGTAACAACTAAGAAATTCATCGCACAGTTTTTGTAAAAGGATACTCATTTTTTAGAACTATGTGTTGTCAAATGCTCTTTAAACAATTGTGAAATAATTTTGTACCTTTTTTAAAAAATATGAGTAATTGTTCAATTTTGAAGAATTAATACTCCTAACCCCCTTAAAATAAAAAAAAAAAAAAAAAAGAAGGACAACAACAAATGTGAGGTTGTAGTGTTAAATATATAATAGTCTATGAGTGGAACAATTGAGAAGCTTGGCATAGTGGTTAGGAGTCTTAGTCAAAACCTAGTGGTCTTGGGTTCAAACCCCCTCAAGAGAAAAAGATTTTTATTTTATAATACATTGGGTTGCAGATGGTTGTGGCGGCGGGTGGAAGGGGCTGTAAGGCGGCGGTGGCGGGTAGAGGTCCGGCGGCTGCGGGTGGCGGCGTCCGGTGGTGGGGGTGGGTCCGGTGGCGGGTGGTGGCGGTCGGGTTGGCGGCCGGTGGTGGGGTTGGGTCTGGCGGCGGTCAGTCAAAGTCAAAGGTCTAGTAGGCGGTCAAAGATGGTTAAAGGTGTAATAGGATTTTATTTGGGCTGGGGTATTTTTTGCCATTTAAAAAGGGTGAGGGATTTATTGGTAATATTGATTTCAAGCCAAGGACCCTAAGGTAGATTATGAAATGTTGTGATTTTATTGGCAAATACCATCTTCCCCAAGGGACTTATTGGTAAAAATCCAATGAAATACTCCAGTGTAAAGCCTTTTCTTATTACTCAATGTTCTGCGTATAGCGATAACACTAATTAAAAAACATTTTTACGTAAAAGACTATATATGCAGGCGAAATGACCGAAAAGATTTTAGACTTCAATTATGCCTATAAGTAACACATGTTTGGCATCATAATTGAGGATGAATTAATTAGTTTTGGGTTAATTAACACTTGAGCTTTTGGGGCATAATGATCGTCCTAACTTTTTTGTTACGAGTAGATGTTGCTTTTCAATTCAGTGGTGGAACCATGAATTAAATTATGTACTCAAATCTAATTTCATAAAGTTGATTTTACCGTTTATCCATTAAACTATGCGACTTATTTGATTGATGTGTGCAATTTGTAAATATATACTCCCTTCTTCATTTATGTTAAATGAGTGTCCATTTAAAAAAAAAAAAATTGTCTCAAAATGAGTGTCCATTTTTATCGTAATTTTATCCCTAAATGTTTTTTTTTTCGATTTTTTTTTCACCGGTTTCTTTATACTTACAAAAACTAAATGTTTGTAAAGAGGATTACAAGATTATACTCCCTCCGTCCCACTTCACTTTAGACTTATTTCCATTTTGGTTCGTCTCACTTCACTTGAGACTCCTTAAAATGGTAATCTTTTTATAATTTTATATTCAATCTACCCCACCGACTCATTCTCTCTTTTCATTTTTCACCACACAATTCATTCAACCAACCTACTATTAACTAGGGGTGGATTGGTAGGTATACCGAGTGTATTTTGCTTGTACCGTGTACCAACCAAGTGTGATTTGGTATACAAAAATATGTACCAGTACCAACCACAAAAGTCGGTACATCAAGTTTATTGGTACGGTTGGTATTCGGTTGGTATGGTTGGTACTCGATATATACCAAATGTAAATGAAGACAAAAAAAAATTGCATTTTTTCTTGTTAGACTTTCTTATCTAGTATAAAAAAAAAACACACATTATAACATAAAATAGAACTCAAATACAAATCATAAAGTCTTGAAACTAAAGAAAAGTAGAACAATTGAACTCTTGCAAACTAAACAATACAGTAACTCTAAATAATATTCACCACGACTCCAAATCCAAAATATCACAATAAGGCAGTTTGAATTTTTTTCCTAAATCTTAATAAAGTAACTTAAGGTTAGAAAAAGGAAATTAATGTTTGATACTCCATTCGTCCCCAAATAATTTGAGTTTTAGAACAAGTATTAGAAAAAGCAATCAATAAATATCAAATAGACCAAACTACCCTTTGAATATTTCAAGTACCTAGACAATTAGACGGAGTATTATATATGTGTGTGTGCGCGCGTGTGTTTATATATATATGTATACATATATATATATATATATATATATATATATATATATATATATATATATATATATACTCCCTCCGTCCCGCTTGAATTAAGAATTTTGGTTAAGTAATTTATACTTTGACCAACAATTTGAAGAAAAATAATTATCTTAATGAAAATCTAAAAACGGTTATTTAGTTTATTATTAATCGTGAACAATAACAATTTTCAAATTTTTATTAGCATTACTATTTTTCTTCAAATTATTGGTCAAAGTATTATTTGCTTGACCAAGAATCCTAATTCGAGCGGGACGGAGGGAGTATATATATTTATTTATTTATATTTATATATATAAAGTTGGTACATGGTATACCAACCAAAGTCAATATTGTATACCGTGTACCAACCAATTAGACAAAAAATGGTACGGTACTACCTACCAAAAAGTTCGGTATACCGACTTCTTTATACCAATTGTAATTGGCACGGTTGGTATACGGGTTGGTTGGTACGGACGAGTACATTTTGCCACCCCTACTATTAAACCCACTCATTCTCTCTCTTCATTTTCTACCACACATTTTCCTTATTTTATTCTTTTTCCTTAGCTATTGTGCCCACCTCTTAGGTCTCAAGTGAGGTGAGACGGAGGGAGTATATGAATTCTGCCACCAAAAAATTATACAAAAAGTCATGTCCCTTAAAATGAAATTTGAACACTCATTTAGAGACAGAGATAGTATATTTTAAAAATGTTATAAAAGAAAAATCTATTAATTATTGGAAAGTATTTGGTGCACATGCTCTTAATATAAATAAGGTAGATCTGGCACAGTTCACATCTGGATATATAGATAATTGTATTGTGATTACAAGAGTATAACACTTTTAGCTCATTGGTATTACTTGTTCTAGGACGAAAAAAACAAAATGCAACATTTATTAGTACTCCCTCCATAAGGTTCATAGTTTGACTTTACAAAAAGTTATGTCCCGGCCGGTTTAAGGTTTTTAGTTTGACTTTACACACTTATTAAAAAAATAAAGCAAATTTGAGTTACGAAAGTAATGGGTGGAGGATATAATTGTCCATTCATAAAGCAAGTGGGTGAAAAGTAAATGGGTAAGTGATGGTTTTTTTTTAATATATGAACTTTATGAGGATAAGGAAGTCCAAAACACTATTCATCATTTGCCATGTAAGGAATAAAGCAATTAAGAACCTTAAACTAAGACATACCAAAAAAGAAAGTAAGAACTTTAAACTGAGACGGAGGGAGACGGAGGGAGTATAACTTAAGACGGAAGGAAAATAACTTTAGTGGCTTGTAATTTTTCTAAATTTCTCTAAATAAATAAGGAAGAGTGATACCTCCGTCCAGACCAATGGGCACAAAATATTTCTAACACGGGAATTAAGGAAAATATTAGTGTTGTGAGTATGAAAAGTGAGTAGGAAATAGAAAATATAAGTGTTATGAGTATATAAGTAAGTAGGAGAGAGAATGAGTGAGATATTCTTTACCATTTTTAGTAATATGTCCATATCAATGAGACGCCTAAAAAAAATTTGTGCCCATTGGTATGGGAAGGAGGGAGTATTAATTTCAGAAAATGAACGGATGAACATAAGATGAATACTCCTATAATCTAAGCTTGGGACAACAGAGGAGCATATCCCAAAGAGCAATGCTAACGTTACAAAAGAAGTTTATAAAATGTGGTGACAATATTTCTTTGGCATATCAACAGTGAACCCGACACACTCTTATTAAAAGCACCAATAAAATTTTGAGGGGTAAATTGCAATTTGGTTCCTGACATTAACATAAGTTTGCAATGATGTTCCCAACAGTTCAATTTCGCAATTTGGTATCCTAACATTTACATTTTTTAGCAATGTGGCTACAAAACTAACACCCAGTTAAAATTCTAACCAAATAATAAATATGATGATCTTATAAAAATGCAGTTCAATGACCATTTTATCCATTTAAAAGACATGTGCTAGTCACATGGGTGTTGAAAGGAACGACCCGACTCGAGGAAACGGGCAGGAAGTCCGGCCTAACACGCCCCGACCTGAGCATCACACACTGAACATACCCAGGTCGAACCTGGATATCCTTAGCTCGTTTGAACCGAGCTGGGAGGTCGCAGCCAAGAGGAACCGAGCAAGGATTCCGAAGACCAAACCGTTTCTATTGACTCTCAGATTGTTGGCCGAGCTGACCACGATAACCAAGATTACTCTAAAAGGGCCCTTCATCGGTGCCCGCGGACACACCCGACTCGAGGTCGGACTTCGCGGAATGCTTGCTCGGTCATACGAGCTCGGACTTGTATCTGACCCCGCCATGATTGGAAGAATAGGAGGCCAGGCCCAATTCTCCGGTGAGGCCCATTGATGACTTCTAGAAGTGTTGCCCTAATACGAACATGATGAGTCATAGATGTGGATAAGTACAAACCCCTACGTTCAAGGAAGGAATCTAGGTGACAAGGCATGGATTCTGGGGTATATATAGCACCCTCATTCAGCTGGAGAGAAGGTAAGCTCTCTAACCTCACTCTTTCTCTCCAGATTTCACACTTAAGCAGACTAACTCATTCTCACGCCGGAGGGCCTTCGCCGGTGAAGCCCCGGCTGAGTTAACGTTTGTTCATCTCTTTCAGGCTAACAGGCATCCAGATATCACTCCGTGGATCCGGCTCAACTGATTGCAATATTTGCACGATCAGGTGTCATTTCGTTAAAATTTTAACTGAGAGTTAGTTTTGTAGCCACATTGCAAAAAAGTGTAAATGTTGGGATACAAAATTGTGAAATTAAATAGTTGGGAGCAACATTGCAAACCTATGTAAATCAGGAACCAAATTGCAATTTGTCCAAATTTTGAGATATCATTTTGTAAGCCACTCAATTTTTTTATAACTTTATATTTACCGTATCCCAAAGGATGGATGGGCTTGATCACAGACATGGGCAGCTAGCGAATGGAACGAAAGATTGGCTGCAGGTATTGATAAGTTTGTGGTAAATTAAGCAGTTAGCCAACTAAGGAAATAAGGGCACAGAGAACTACTCTTTCCGTCTCATAATAACTTGCATAATTTTTTATTAAAATGATTAGCTTAATTTCACTTTGACCCAGACATTATAAAAAATTTTATGATCTTAGTGAAAATAGAAAAAATTGTTATTAATTCACTATTAAAAATACTATAAATATCAACTTTTGGATTTTTATTAGAATCGTCATTTTTTTTATAAATTCTTGATCAAACCCTAATTAAATTGATTATTTTAGTCAAAAAACGCAAGTTGCTATGGGGCGGAGGGAGTAGAGCTTATCCGGGTTGGGGGTTCTTGGCATTAGACTGTCTTTGGCAGTGCATCGTACTGGCCGTCAGATCATATTTTAAAGAATGAAAGGTAAGATTGTCTTAGTGACTTATTCTCATTTGTCACATCTGGGACTATACATTTGTTTGGGACGGATGGAGTATATAAAATTAAAATGCAACTTAACAACAAGAGGGTTACTACTGATCAAAATTTGGAAGACAAAAAAAAACAAAATAAAGGTTTAAACAAGCTTCTAATAATTATAGATCCAAGTACAAATACTGAAGATGCAATAAACTTGCAAATACAAATACTCACCCTAACTTAAAACTAGGAAATAAGAAAAAACATAATAATGGAAGAACATCAAATCAAAACATATGACAGTTCTTGCTTGCTTAACTAGAGACCTTCTGTGTATGTCACACCAGTATTCTTGAGCCAGTATCCCCCTTGTATCATCTCCCCCACAGTAAATTTTCGCGCTTCCGCTGCATTCGTAATAACATGGTATCCGGGCCAGTTCACTCTTTTCGAGGTGCCTGCACCACCTCCTCTGTTCATATACTCTCCATAGTACAACGTTGAAAGAAACTCTCCTGTCCATTTCTCCCATCCACTAGGATCGATATGGTCCCCAATATTAGATTGCATATAAACGGTCCGTGCGTACTTTTTCCATGGCCGGCCCAAATAAGTCCTTACAGACCCTTTTACTGGCTGCAGGTCCGAGCTTGCTATTACATCACAGTTTTGGATTGAAGTCCCTGTGTTTTGGTTTGGGTCATCTCGGCCTTGGGCTGTTATCATGTTGTGTTGATTGTTACCGGGCTTTCGTGCCACAAGTTTAGAGTTTTGGATAACTACAGCTGCATCACCAAAAATGAAATCTACTGTTCCGGTTATGTAGCAATCTCTGTAGAATTGGCGGAGGGTGTGAGCGTAGAGTGTGTCTTGGAATGCGTCTATGCGACAACGGTTTATCACTGACTGGTCGGCACTGAGGCGAAGAGCCACTGCTTGATGCTTTTCTGGACCGGCTGTGTTCTGAAACCATATGTCTTGGGCTATGAATCCATCTCCAGAAACACCTGCATGCCAAATTATAAATCAATACAGATTTGGGGCATATGCAGTCAGACTGCACAGCAGTTCAAATATCTAATATAAGATGTAACACATGGTACTATGCAAAACAATTAATTGTGGACGCGTAAGGCTAAAATATATTACCAACAGTTGAACATCTGAAAAGCGTTGTGCCATCCTTGACATTTAGGTTACCGGTGATTATGGTTTTATCCATGCCATCTCCAGTGAGCATAATATTTTTCTTAGTCTTCCCGATCTCAACATTTTCCTTGTAAATACCCTGCTTCACATAAATAGTGTAACGAGCCTTGCTATTGTCTGGGGCCGATTTGATTGCTTCATTCACCGTTTTGAACTTGCCACTTCCATCCTTCGCGACCACTACGTTGGCATTTATTGTATTAGGCAAAGATTCTAACAACTTCCGGTCCTTCATTGTGACCCAAGATGGAAGTTTATTATATAGTGGTTCAAGAACATCAACTTTGGATGGTGATACAGCTACCACCATAGCCAAAGAAGTTCTTGCTCTTGAAATCAATTTTTCAAGATTGGGTTTCATAATGGGCCGGACTGGCCCATTGAGCCCATCCAGACAAGTAACATGGTTAGTAAGTACACTACTAAGCCACGCGTGGGCATCGGCCTGTGACTGGCCGTTGCCATTAGCAAGAGCCACCATAGAGTCTGTTAACCTATCCTTAGATAGGTCCATCAACTCTAGGCAATCTACTAGAGCGGCTTGGGCTCTAGGATCATTGACCCGGTTGTGGATATCTTTGACCATCTCTATGGTGTCCTTGACTTCTGACGTGGATTTCTCTAAGACAATCTGCAATAAAGATACGCCATTAGTCTCGCCAGATGCAGCTGCTTCAGACACCATGAGGATGCATGAAGCACGGTCGTGTGCATTATGACATACATGAGCGGGCGTAAATGAAGTGGAAAAGGGAGTGGTGGTTGTTGTAAGAAAAGCGATGGAGGCAACTATGGCAACTAAAGAAAGAAGCACATAGAGAAGCTGGGTTTTGGAAAGAGAGTTTCTCCTAATAGGAGTGTCTAGGATGAGAGGAGTTTGGGAAGTAGCCATGAAAGCTTTGTGTATTGAAGGTGTGTGATATTCGTGCCTTTAAATAGACCTCATCAGATAAGGTAGCATGCCAATAGCAAGAGCAATGAGATGTCATGTTAGGTGTAAATTAAAATAATGAATGTTCTTTTTTTTATGGAGAAACTAAAATATTTGGTGCTCTTTTGTGTGTATGTATATTATTTCACATGGAGCTCAAGGGCACTGTTGATGATTTCCAATGTGAATATGTCATCACTTATTCAGTATTCTGTTAACAAAACTCAATGAGGGAACAAATGCAGAGTCAAAGAAATGACATTATTGGTAACGTTTCTTTATATACTCTTTCCGCCACTCTTTAATTTATAAAAATTGAGTTGAACATATTAATTAAAAAAAAAAAAAAGTGAAAAAGTGATGTGTTGTGAGTAGTTGGGCAAGAGAGGGAAAGTGAGGTAGAAAATAGTAAGTGGATAATTATTAAAACTATGTTAAGTGAGTTTTATTATTTTAAAAGTATTAAAATATTTTCATTTGTAGATTTATTTATTTTATTTTTTTTTAAAGAGGATCGATAGTGGTTCCCCACTTACCCCCTTATAATAATAATGTCCTAGGAGGCATGGGAAGGGATCGAACCCGAGACCTCACACATCGTAAAGTTTGGCTCTACCACTGAGCCACTCCTTATGGACTCATTTGTAGATTAAAGATGGACTGTACAATCACAATGAATTTTTTTGTTAGACTAAAGAGGGACGGAGTGAGTATATGATATTTTCATCCAAATAAGAAACACACAATTATGGGGGGGGGGGGGGGGGGCTGTTTCTTAATCAATATCAAAAGTCGATTATTAAGACTTTAAAACTGAAATGATTTCAAACTATATATCATTAAATTAGTTAAACAATAATTTAGTGCTAAAGAAAAACCGAGAATAATTTGAGATGCGGAATGGAGCTAGGCAAGTGGCGATTTGGGACTTTCAGTGTAGTTTTAATTTTTTTAATTGATACTCCCTCCCTCAGTCCCAAAATAATCTTCACATTTTTCTACCGTTACTACGAAGACAAAAACTTGTATGAGAACACCATGACCCGTCTCATAGTAGAGACGGGTCATTTTTTACCCATGACCCACAGGCCAAAAAAATGCTTTTTTCTAATTTTTATATTGTTTTTTTTTTTCGGGTTGTCAAAAAAAATAGTTACTATAACTAAATGTAACAAACGTGTTACTTATATGTAACAGTTTGTATACAGAAAAGTAATACATATATACAGAAAAGTAAAGGTGTTTTTTTATGTCTTCTTCGTTTGCCAAAAGTATTACTTATTACAACTAAAATGTAACGATGTATAGAAAAATAATAATTCAACTATTTACACTTTAGAACTAAAAACACTTGTGTTAGTAACATTGTAAAAATAAGAAAGTAACAATTTTTATAAACGAATGTTGCATTTTACTTGTATAATAGTATATCTATATGTTTTCAAATAATAAGTTACAATGGGTTCAATTTATCATGATACATGTAAAAGTATTACATTATCTATAGAAATCTGTTATAATTTTATCTACTAAAGTGTTACATTTACTTGTACAAATAATTACATTCATGTATATAAGTTGTTATTTTTCAAATGTTACTTTCTTTTAAAAAATAAAATCAAAATACTCAAAAATAAAAAATATTCTGGAAAAACACTATTACATTTCAGTATAACGATAATTATATTTAGTTATTGTTAGTGTTACACGTATTTATAGTTAGTATTACAGTTGAAAGAAGAGTAAAATGAGCTATTTTTTTTTTGTAAAACTGGTGTTACGTTTACTTATAAACAATGTTACTTTATAAGTAACACAGTTGTTACATTTAGTTGTACTCAGTATTACTTTTGACAAATGAAAAAAACAGTCAAAAAAATATATAAAAAAAACGGTTTTTTTTTTTCTGAGATTAAAAAAAATGCCAATGAGTCGCTGCCACGTGGCAGATTTTGAGTGGAGCATAAGTTGGGATCCTACGCTTCGCGGAGAATGTTGTAAACGGGTCATGGGTCGACCCGTCTGTTCTATGAGACGGATCTAGGTGTTCTCACAAGAGACCACCTCTACTACGAAAGAACTTTGAGCAATAACTTTAAGTTGATTTAGCTATATCAATGAAAATCTAAAGCTTGTAATTGATAGACCACCAATAATACTATCAATAACAAGTTTTAGATTTTCATTAGGATAACTTAATCAATCTAAAGTTACTATTCAAAGTTCCTTCGTAGTAACGGCAAAAAAAAGTGTGAAAATCATTTTGGGACGGAGAGATTATTTAATTTCATATCTTGTAGACTAAAGTGACAAAATGTCCATTTTTTAAAAACCAAGTGGTTAAATAAGACAACTAAAATTGAACGTAGTCTGAGGTTAAAACACTTTTTAATAATAGTGAGAAAAAAAAAGTGAATAATTTGGGAGGAGTAAACATGTTTAGAATATCTAGGAGTAAATATCTAGGTAGCCATGTGTACGGTGTCGAGTGAAATTTGAAAGAATAATAATGTGGACACAAAAAAGTCACAAAATCTTACTCACAAAATATTAGGTGTAATGATTTTATTGGTGTTTTTAATTAGAGTATGGCGGGTCCATTATCGATGCAACCAATAAAATATCGCTACCTCATCTTGTGAGTAAGATTTTATGAGCTTATTTTGTGCCCCCTAGCATTGCTCAATTTGAAATTGTGTGTGGGGAGCTAAGCTCAAGTATTTTAAACATCCATTGAAATTTGAGGTTATTATATCTTTTTGAAAAATATTAATAAATGTCTTAAACTATTAAAAGAATGCACTTTTCCGTTCCATGTAAATTGAACACCCGACTTTTATAGTATAACAAATGATACCGAATACAGCTAGTAGACCTTGACTAATGTTGACAACTGTTTTATGTTACTGCAAACATATCGCCAACCCTATGTATTATTTGGCCCTCAAAGCTGAGCATGGAGCTGGATTGATACAAGCAATAGACATTAACCGCAACACTTATAGTGGGTGCGAGTGAATATTAAATTAAGCATACAAGTTGTGTTTATTTGCAAATACTATATTAAGCTCTGTTTCTTGGTAATGCAAAATCTAACTAAATTTAGCTTCCTATTTAAATCTCTGTGTAATAATTTCAATATTTGTAAGGTAGATAGAAATGTAGTAAGCTTAGCGCATAAAAATGCAGTCTATGAATATAGGCCCTAAGCCTATTTTCTTAATAGATGCTCTCTATGTCCCAATTTAAAGTTCTTACTTTGACTTTGCACGGGGATTAAGAAAAAATAAATGTTGTGAGTATAAAAAGTAAAGTAAGAAAGAAAGTGGGTAGGGAGTTTTTGTTGTGAGAATGACGAGTGAGTCCATCTACATATGCTACAAAAACCTTCTAATCTACATCTGCTACAAAGACCTTCTAATCTGATTTCATAATCCATCTACATCTGCTACAAAGACCTTCTAATCTACAGCTATAATAACTCAGCACCAGTCCTATGGGTATCTGTACATGTACCACTGGTGCTAAGTTAAACCCTAAACCTTAAACCCAAAAAAATATAACATATGAGTACCTCGAGGAAATGGCGGTTCTACTCTAAATATTATAATATGAAACACCACCAAACTTCAACTAAGCGTTCAACTTGCATAGGTTGTCAATTTTTAATCACTTATACCCGCGATTTTTTATTTTTTCATTCCCACCAGATTTCCCTTTCTACTGAGAAAGTATCGGTACATCTCGCTATACAAAGTCCATACCAGTTCATATTAACTGAAAATAAGTCCCTCAAGGATGAAAATTTGTAATTTTGATTTCGACCCTACCCGTATCCCTAACATATCCTTGTTGTGTCCCCGCGTATTCTTGTTGTATCCTACACGTAGC
Source organism: Campanula takesimana (assembly GCA_026119855.1). Lineage (NCBI taxonomy): Eukaryota > Viridiplantae > Streptophyta > Magnoliopsida > Asterales > Campanulaceae > Campanula > Campanula takesimana. Next base: position 86,843 of record JAOWBW010001544.1, on the reverse strand, counting down.
CTTGTCATATCTGGACAAGTATCCGAGCAGATTTTTAAAAAAAAAAAAAAAAAAAAAAAAAAATTAGATACATACGAAACGTATCCGATGTGTGCGCCCCCCCCCCCCCTATCTGTATCCTAATTATTCATAAGTGTATCCGATACTGCCACAGCCCACAGGAACCATTTCAGAGTATCGGTGTTTCATACGGCACCAGCCACCTTCAATTAGCAACATTCACTCCCTTAACAGCTTCCTCTCAACTATCCCTTTTCTTAAGATAAGAAGGAAAGAGACTATAAAAACCTTCACAATCAAGTCACATGGTATCCTACTATTTGAAGCAGATAAAAATCATATGCAAGGAAGTTTAGAAGCAAAACAACATAACACAGAAAACTCATGAATGCGTTAACCATGAAAAACAAAGAGCCAAGTAAAGTTAAGAGATACACGAAGTTAAGAGATATACACGACACAATTTGAACAATACTAGACCAGAAAGATTAATTTTTCGCCAAAGAACAAGAAAAGATTACAAAAGAAGGAAGAGTCAATGAGTCCACCAAACACGAATACTTGAAACAATCCCGGTCTTAATATGTTAAGAATAAGAACATACTACATGCGGATATGTTGCACCGAGGAAGGTACAGCTGTAAGATGCTGGGGTGCGCTGCAGACCCTCAAATTACGTGACGGGCATATGCAGAAAAAATTGCATATAGATGTTCAGTGGTTATAATTTCTCAAGACTTACTTCCTCCGTCGCATTTTAAATAGGGAAATTAAGGTCGTGCGGAGAAATTAAGAAAATAGTGGAAAGGTGATGTGTTGTGAGTGTAGATAATTGGGTAGGAAAGAGACGGTGGGGTAGTGAATAGTATGTGAGTTAGTTGATGTGAGTATGACAAGTGGGTCCCAGTAATTAAAAGTTATAAAAAACTTTATATTATATTTTTTGATTAGCAATTTTTAATGGGAGGCCTAACATGACAAATTTTGCAATTTGAAATGAGACGGGGGAGTACTAGTTTTATACTCCCTCCATCCCACCCAAATTAGGATTTTATTTATTTATTTTATTTTTTTAAATAGGATTTTTTGGTAAATCTAATTATACTTTGACCAATAATTTGAAGAAAAATAATGATGCTAATAAAAATTTAAAAATTGCTATTGTATCACGGTTATTAATAAATTCAATAACTATTTTTAGATTTTCATTAAGATAATTTTTCTTCAAATTATTAGTCAAAGTATAATTAGATTGACCAAGAATCCTAATTCGAGTGGGACGGAGGGAGTATTAAAATTACTGTTCAAAATGAGTAGCTTCATCAAATTTAAGCAGCTCTAAAATTGAGTCATACACATGATTTACCTAGCATTGCAAAGTAAAAGTGTCCATCCAAAGGCACTTGAGACATCTTGAAGACCCAGCGTAATGATCAACTGAGATTATCTACACAAGGAAGCAATACGAGGAATAATCCAGAAGCTTAAAATTAACAGCAGACCACATAATGAAAGTGTACAGGCAGCTCAGAATAATATGTCTCATGAACAAACATGACTTCACTAATATTGTATGGAAGGACACTGTTCTGACCAAGAGCAGTGATGTTATTTACGCGTTTTTGAGGCTGCTGCTAAACCGATTAAAGAAAAAGTGGTATGAAAAAAGTAATCAAAGAAAGGATGCAGGTTTGAAAACAAATACTCCATTTGTCCCGGAAAGTTGGTCCCTCTGTTTTCGTTGTTATTACGAATGAACTTTGAGCAATAATTTAGACTACTTTTAATTATCTTAATGAAAATCTAAAAATTGGTATTGATAGTCGTTATAATGGTGCATCAACAACAAGTTGTCAATTTTTATTAGGATAATTAAACGTAGCATAAATTATTGCTAAATGTTCATTCGTAGTAACAATGAAAAAAGAGGGACTAACTTTCCGGGACAGAGGGAGTACACAGGAAGAAAGTAGAAGGAAGGTCTGTCTCAATATTCAGACCTGGTATATGCGAGCGAATTCATATTGATTGTGAGGAAGTATCTACACCAGAAGGCATCCTGCTAGATGAAAAAAGAACTAGCTAAAACTAAGAAGCTGGTGAATGAGAATTCTCAATCAGCTATTCTGAATATAGATGATCCTTATAATGACAAGAAGATAAGGGAAGGTAGCAAGAATTGTTACTTCCGAAGTAATATCAAAGGATTTAGTAAGAAGAGGTTCAAAAATAATAGTATGCAATAAAAGGACTAGATTGAGAGGCAGTTCGTTTTTTACTTTTTTAGGTTCCTATTGGCAATCTTCCACCATGCAGTGGCAGTCGGTCAGAACCAGGGCACTTCAACTTGGATGTAATTTGGAAAAGGATTAAATCAGTAGGGCAAAATCTACTTATACAAGTTTTTATTCTTCTATAACAAGGTTAGCCACTTCCTTTCAGTGAGATCTGCACTTTTCCAAGAGACATTATTCCTAAAATTTATAGGATTTCCCAAAGGGTGAGGGGGGGAGCACTTGCACCCATGAAGATAATATTTTCTGCTGCTGACTAGGACAATCTTGACCTAGGGCTGGTGCTGTTTGTAAGCTCCCGTTATTGATCATTGGTGTTTGATCAGCTGTCCGCTTATCCAGGGCATTCTAGGGCTGTTTAATGTGCGATTTAGCAAAAACCTTAACTCTCCCGCCTGCATATAGTTATGAGAGAAAAGGACTAACTACATCGTTTCCCCAAACGAGTCTCAGTACATTATGTAATAACTTCCTCAAAAGTGACCTTGTGGGAGTGAGAACCAATAACAGATTTGAGTCAAAACGATGGAAAGTATAAGCAGCTTAAGCCAAGAGTAAAACATTTCTTCATCTATACCAACCCTCCAAATCAGATATAGAATGTTGAAGTATCATGAGTATTTATTTTACTTCATTTCACTGTCCCGTTTATCAGATCTATCATAATGTCGGACTGCAAATGATGGTAACACTAATAATAACCGAGTAATTACGAATTCTATGTTCAGTCCTAAACTGAAGTCTTTGAAATTCTCTATTTAGTCTTCAATTGAAGCCAAATCAAGTTCATGTACTCCTAATATCATCAAAAGAAGCGTAATTTCCCACAAAATAACTTAAACGTATCCGCTATTCCATGACAATATCACAGCAAGCTACAGCATTTCAAAAAATAATCTAAGCAAGTTAAATATATCAACATTAGCAAAACATCAACTGAGTTCCAATACACATATATTTCAAGATCCAAAATTTTACTAGCGAATACATCTTGAGAGACACCCAAGAAACTATCCAATTAACAACAACAGAATTTATAGTGTAAAAACCTACTTATTTCAGGTAATGTCATCATAAAACGAAGAGTGAAAAAACTTTCGGCCTGACACTCACCTGTATCACTTCCAACTTGAAGGCATGTAAGCATGAATTCCATACCCAGTCTTCCAATTATCCAAAGAACCACCTTCCTCACAGCCCAGAATGAAACAACCAAGGCTACAAACATCACCACCCTCTGAGCTGTTCTATTCCTAATCAGAACCAAAACATGTGTCACAAAAGCCAGCAAAAGCCCAACAATGGTGTAAAGAAACCCGACCGCAAATCCCTCCGCACCCAACTGCATTCCTGAACCCTGGTAGAAGAAAACCAACTTGGAAGGATCTTCTCTATCACTAATAAACATTGGCATTTTCCTAATTATATTATGCATTGCACCGGAAACGCTGAAGAAGTAGACAAAAACAGCACCAGCCAGCCAAAACTTCTTTTCGTGCAGAAAAGTTTCCCCAGCAAGCACTTTCTTGAGCAGAAACGGCAACGAGATCAGGAACACAACTACTATCAAACCCACTTGAGTCTTGGAAAGAAATGGGGGGCGTTCGATCGGGCCAACTGTTAGCCTCGTCTTCGATTCGATGAATTCGGCCATGGATTCAGCTAATCGGGAGAAATCTCCGGCGTCCATCTGGATGGAATCGGATTTAAGGTCAACGGCGGTGGGAGGAACGAGGCGGATGTGAGGTAGTGCATTGACAGCGAATTGGGCGAAAGTGGCTTGAGATTCGCGAAATTCAATATCGCAGAAGAAGAGTTTGGACAGAGATGGGGCGTCTTTGTTGTTAGAGATGAAGGATTTGGCGACGAGTGAGAACTCGGATTTGAATCGCTTGAGGTTGAGTTCAGATTTTTCGTGGAGTTGTAGGGCGTCGAAGAAGATGATGAGAGAGAAAGTGCGGGGAGATTTGGAGGAGGATACGATGCGACGGAGGAGATTGTCGTTGATGTGGATTACGCCTGTGGGGGATTGGGATTCTAGGTTTAGGAGTTCGGCGACGGTGTCGTACTCGCCGGAGAGTGAGTTAGAAGGGGAGAGTAGAGAGAAAATAGTGGCGGTGAGAACGAGGAGGAGAGGGAAGGTGGGTGGAGAGATCGCCATTTTTGGTAAGTGTTTGTTTTGGTTTGGAGGTGAAAAGGGTTTGGATCTAGGAAGACGATGACTGGAGTTGACTTACACGTCATTATGAGATATCCAATGAGGTAATGACATGTCAGAAGGGACACGATTTTTATTCCAACGGCAAAGAAAGAAGAGAATTGTTATGCACACCCACACACACTGCCACACATTTTTGATAAAAACAATTGTTACACACCTCCACATTTGTAAATACACACTTTAAAATAAAAGGTTGTCCCGGTTTAATGTTCTTTAGTTTGATTTCGCACGCTTAATAAAGAAACAATGCAAAATGGGTCGGCAAATAGTATTGATTTGAAGAATAATATATCTGGAAATGTAAAAGTTGGAAAACATATATATTAAGTTTTCTTAAACTACAATATGTTTTCTTGTGGCCAAACGGGTGAACGACAAAGTAGGGTAACATACTATAGCGTTTGTTACAATCAATGCAATGTACTACGATATTTATTATGGTTGAAAAACATATTTATTAAGGTTTCTTAAACTACAATATGTTTTCTTGTGGCCAAACGGGTGAACGACAAGGTAGGGTAACATAATATAGCGTTTGTTACAATAAATGCAATGTACTACGATTTGACATCTTAGTGAAATGTATTTTACCCGTTTGTTACATATAATGAAACGCACCCTAACGACGTTAAAAAAGATAACTTGAATATCAAAAACATATGAAGAAGATTCACACTCATGAACGGTATAAACCGAACATATCTTTGGACCAGGTGACACCCCGACAAGGCCCAATAAAACCAAGGGAATGGGTCCACCAACTTTGGACTCAAGACTTCCATAATCTAGGACATGAGCCAGGCCCACCTGGCACATCATATCCTCTCACCGGCTTACGTTTGTGCCGACAAACTAGCTGACTACGGGGAAGCGTACTACCAGACCATAAGAAATTTTAGAATGTGAGGTTTGATATTACCTTGAGAATGATCGGATTAGACTTCCAAAAAGATCGAAAATTTCCTCCCTCTTCTCCCTTCTTGGCCGGTAGCTGTTATTGGTGAAGGTAGGGTTTTTTGTTTGTTTTGTTGTGTTGATAATTAAAAGTAAAACCTAAAATTTTACTAACTAAGGTTTTTATATTGTGGGTAATAGTTATTTGGGTTTAACCCATTGTTTTAAATTCGGGCTAACCCATCTTGAGCCCTTTTACAACTTGGCCCAACTCTTTACTACCTAGTCCACTTACTTAATTACTTACTAACTTTAATTATCATTTAATTAAAAATAATTTCAACCAAATTAAATAATTAAATCAAAAAAAAATCGGGTTATTACAAATTTACCCTCCCACTTTCATTCATTGCATGTAGTAATCATCCTTCCGTCCATTCATGGCAGTACTGTAACTATCACTCACAACGATCGACGACGTTTGGGTAAGTCGAGGTAGACAAAGCCAACATGACGAGTAACACCATTATAAAAACTGGAACCAAGAGAAGAAAGAGCGGCGGTGGCGGCAGCGGCGTCACCACCAACGGCAGCACCAGCAGCGCCGCCGTGTACACCAGCATTGCCGCCAACGCTTTCAAGCCGAAACCCAGAATGCACGTCGTCGAGCCGTTGGATTTCGTCTGATCAAATGGTGGCCGTTGATGATGGTACATGCAGCTGCTGTTGTACTCCATTGAAAAGGAGTGTGTGTGTGTGTGATTGTGTGTGGCATTGAAGAAGAAGGAGGTTAAGTAGAAGGTTTGAGAATTGGGGAGGTTTATTGTCAAGTTGACACGTAGGATGACACGTTGTAATCTGTGTATGGGAACAATTAATACTTCATATGGAGGGGTATTACTCTCATTCCACACTAAACATGACGGTACATGAACCGTTAAAGTAAAGAAATGAGCAGTTAATTCTGCCGTTAAATGCAAGTATCAATTACGAAAACAAAGAAAAGAAGCTCGAACACAACAACTTATAATCAATTCATATTGATTTTATTTGAAAATGCTTCGAAAATGTTGTCTAAGTCAAGATATACAGTGTAATACTCACTTCATCCCGGTTTAAGGTTCAAAATTTGACTTTGCACGCTTATTAAGGAATCAATGCAAACTTGAGTCAATAAGGGTCCTACTATTTGCACAATTTTTTGTGCAAACAACCTTGGGAATAGTGTAAAAGACTTCAAAAGCTTAGCACCTACTTAATGTAAAAAGTTAATAGGTTGGTTATTGATGTCCCTGTCTTAAGCTCTCGGTTTTCAAAGTGTATTTGCATTTTAATTTCTTTTGTTTTTCAGTCTCCACACAAATTTAGAAATGGTTATTTATTTTTGTAACTAAGAAAAACCCCGTGCTACGCACAATTTGTTGTTTATTTAATTAGTCAAATGGAGTATAATTTATTAGTTAAACCAAATAAATTATTTGAAGACTTTTCATTTGTTTTAAGTAACAAATCAAAAAATTATTTTTTGTGACTTTACATTTCAAATTATGACTTTTCATATTTTATACCGGAGAAGTTAAAATCACTTTATCATAATTATTTTTAATATATTGAATTTTATTGAGACTCTTCATATTTTAGTACCCGTTGCACTTAAATGAATGCATATAATGATATATGAAAAAAATCTTAGGTACAAAATTATTTGAATGTAAAATTTCAAACAATCATTCATTTTAGTATAAACATGACATTCAATTTGGAATGAAGAGAGTAACTATTATGATTTACTAATATTATTAATAGTAATAGTTAATTTCTTTTAAAAATTAATTATTAACTTATATAATAACTATTATAATTAACTAATATTGTTAATAGTAAAAGTTAATATATATAGTAACTATTGTAATTAACTATTATTGTCAATAGTAAAAGTTAACATATATAGTAACTATTATGGTTAACTAATACTATTAATAGTAATAGTTAACTTATATAGTAACTATTAACGTTAACTAATACTATTAATAGTAATAAGTAACTTATATAACTATTATAGTTAACTAATATTATTCATAGTAATAGTTAACTTATATTGGTTAACTATAATAGTTATTATATAGGTTAACTATTACTATTAATAGTATTAGTTAACCTATATAATAACTATTATAGTTAACTATTACTATTAATAGTATTAGTTAACCATAATAGTTAACATATATATTTGTTAACTATTACTATTAATAGTATTAGTTAACCATAATAGTAACTACCTCTGTCCCTAAATGAGTGTCTAAATTTCATTTTAAGGGACACTGAAAATCTCAACTTTTTGAAAAATTTGGTAACAACGATTCATATATAATTTTGTAATCTCCTTTCCAAACCTTTAGTTTTGCACGTATAAAGAAACCGGTGAAAAAATTTTCGAAAAAAAAAGGTTTAGGGAGAAAGTTATGTTAAAAAAAAGACACTCATTTAGGGACAAAATTTTTTTGAAAATGGAAACTCATTTAGGGACAGAGGGAGTACTATGTAAGTTAACTATTACTATTAATAGTATTAGTTAACCATAATAGTTAACATATATAAGTTAAATATTATTAGTTAACAATAATAGTTACTATGTTTGTTAACTATTACTATTACTATTAATAGTATTAGTTAACTTATATAAGTTAAATATTATTAATTAAGAATAATAGTTACTATATTTGTTAACTATTACTATTAATAGTATTAGTTAACCATAATAGTTACTATTATAGTTAACCATTACTATTAATAGTATTGGTTAACTATAATAGTTATTATATAGGTTAACTATTACTATTAATAGTATTAGTTAACCATAATAATTATTATATATGTTTACTTTTACTATTAATATTATTAGTTAATTATAATAGTATTTACATTAAACTATTACTCCTTCCGTCCCAGTTTAAGATTCTTAGTTTCCTTTTTTGTCTGTCCCAGTTTAAGGTTCTTAGGTGCTTTATTCCATAAATAGAAAAATATGAATAGTGCCTTGGAAAATCTTGCCATCAAAAAGTTCATTTGAGTACAAAAAAATCATTAATTACCTAACTTACTTTTCACCTATTTTCTTTATGAATAGTGTTCAGACAATTATATCCTCACCTCTCTACTTTTTTTTGACTCATTTTTCTCTGTTTTACACTTGATTTCTTAATAAACGTGCAAAGTCAAACTAAGAACCTTAAACCGGGACGGAAGGAGTACTATTTATACTACTTAATCATAATAGTTATTATATAAGTTGACTACTATTAATAGTATTAGTTAATCATAATAGTTACAATATATGTTAATGGTTTACTATTAATAGTAGTAGTTTACCATAATAGTTACTATATATGTTAATTATTATTATTATTATTATTATTATTATTATTATTATTATTAATAGTATTAGTTAAATTTTTATTCTACTATACAAGTTAACTTGATGTATTCAACAACGGTTAGTATTCTAAATTCATCTTGCTATTAATTTAATCATCATGAATGGATCTTGGGGCTTAAGGTTTTGTTGATTTTATATTGATTTATTCCGCTGCGCAAGGTGCCTCAAAACCCAACATCTTCGCCATTGAGGCCCCAGCTAGTTTACGTTTGTTCAATCTTTATCAGGCCATTAAAGGATTGATGGTATTATCTGAACCGTTGGATTATGGCTGATCCGAACGTTTTTGGCATCATCAACCCAATAAAAAAATTAGCATTCGTTATCATGTTAACGGGTTTGGTAGTCTTCTTCCTTACCTCTCACAATCCTTTGCCCACCACTATCAGTCCTCCAAACACCACCACAAATCGCCACCCATGTTTGCCATAAAACCACCTAATATGGTTTTTCTTTTTGTCTCTTCTTTCATTCAAGAATTCTGTCGCCAATATACATCAAGCACCAGCCCCCGTTCGTCACCTCCCTTCTTTGGTGAGCATTCCTTTGGTCCAACTTTTCCGGTCATCCCTCTTTGGGAAGAAAAATGAAATCGCAGCTCTTTGTATTATTTGCAATCCCCATTGACGAATCTCAAAGATTTGGCCTCTAATCTTCTTATGGCAGTCGCAACAGTTCGCCAAACATCTTCAACACCACGACATTATAGATCTGGGTTCAATTTTTGATATGAGGGTTCAATTATGAATTTGGGGCTTCAACTATTTAAATATAGGCTTTCAATTTTCGAGTTGGGGATTTGGATTTTTGAATTTGGGATTTTAGGTTCTTGTTTATTTCGTGTTTTCTTGGTTCTTGTTTAGAAAAGCCATTGTTGAACTCCTATGCTCATATGTGTTGCAAACTTTTCGGTTGATTAACGGGTGTTAGTTTATTACTTTAAATATTTACAATTTTAACATTCCGTTAATGAAATTTAACATCATCCAACTGGTTTACCTTTTTTGTAATCCGATATAAAAGTATGTTTCATTATGTTGTTAAAGGAGAGCACATTACTTTTTGTGTAATAAAGGGTATAGTATGTTTAATTGGTTTGTAATTATCTCGTGGCAAAACAAAATGAGACGGAGGGAGTTTAGAACTGAGTATTGTTTAGTGGTAAAATATTAGTTTAGTCACCTCTATTATTTTGGCTTATTTATGTGGTGATTACCTTCTTAAATGTAGGGTATATATTTCCTGTAGTCAATTTTTGAAATGATCTCATATTCCCATCTGTATTTAGTTAGTTTTCTTTTAACTAGGGTGGTTATTCAGTTGGCGGATAGATCTAATGCATACCCTAAGGGGAAGGTTGAGGATGTGTTTGTTTGGGTTGGTAAGTTTATATTTCCTTCTGATTTTTATGTGTTAGATATGGACACAGATTCTAATGCTCCCATTCTGTTAGGGATGCCATTTATGTCTACGGCTCATACTAAGCTAGATGTGTCGAATGGTTCATTGACTATCGAGTTTGATGGAGATTTAATTGAGTTTAACATTTTTAACTCCAAGAAGTAATAATTACCATAACTTAATGTAATGACTGTATACATATAAAGTAACAGTGTTCATAAGTAAAAGTAACACCTTTTTTAGAAAAACAAAAACTCGTTTTACCCATTTTTTCAAATGTAATACTAACTATAATTACGTGTAACCCAAACAATATCTAAATGTAATTATCATTTATACTGAAATGTAATAGTGCTTTTGCAAAAATGTAAAATATTGTGTATTTTGATTTAATTTTTTGAAAGAAAGTAACATTTGAAAAGTAACAACTCATATACATGAATGTAATTGTTTGTACAAGTAAATGTAACACTTTAATAAAAGAAATTATAACATATTTTTATAGATAATGTAATACTTTTACATGTAATACTAATCAAGTGTTTTTAGCTCTAAAATTGTAAATTGTTGAATTATTACTTTTTCTATACATATGTGTTACAATTATGTATAAACACTGTTACATATAAGTAACACGTTCGTTACATTTTAGTTGTAATAAGTATTACTTTTGGCAAACGAAGAAAACATAAAAAAAAAAACACTGTTATTTTTTCTGTATATATGTATTACTTTTATGTATACAAACTGTTACATTTAGTTATAGTAACTATTATTTTTGATAAACCGAAAAAAAAAAAAAAAAAAAAATATATAATATATATATATATATATATATATATATATATATATATAAATTGACCAAAGAAAGGCTGCCACATGGCAGTGTCGCCCCATGAGTCATAGAGCTGGTTCGTGGGTCGGGTCATAGGTAAAAAAATGACCCGTCTCTACCATGAAACGGACCCCCGTTCTCACTTAACCTTTTGTCTAAGATTCATTCAACTAGCGGGTAACCCGTGCTCTGCACGGGAAACCAATACTATGTCTTAAAAAATATTTTAACTATAGTTAACTAATATAGTAATCATCATTTTACCTAATACTATTAATAATAAAAATTAATCTATATGATTACTATTATTATAATAACTATTATAATTAATTAATACCATTGATAGTAATAGTTAATATATATATTAATAGCAATGATTAGTCTATATAATAATAATTATTAATATAATTATTATAATAAAATAATATTATTAATAGTAATAGTTAATTGATATAGTAACTATTATGATTAATTAATATTAAAAATTAATAATCTAACTTATATAATAACTATTAAAATTAACTAATACTAATAATAGTAATAGTTAATGTATGTAGCCTATTATAGTTAACCAATACTATTAATAGTAAAAAATAACTTATAAAGTAACTATTATAGTTAACTAATACTATTAATAGTAATAATTAACCATATAGTAACTATTATAGTTAACTAATACTATTAATAGTAATAGTTAACTAATATAGTAACTATTATAGTTAACTAATACTATTAATATTTAACTTGTATTGTAACTAATATTGTTAACTAATACTATTAATAATAATAGTTAACTAATATAGTTAACTTTAATAGTAACTATTATAGTTAACTAATACTATTAATAGTAATATTTAACTTGTATTGTAACTAATATTGTTAGCTAATACTATTAATAGTAATAGTTAACTAATATAGTTAACTATAATAGTAACTATTACTAATAAGAGTAATAGTTAACTATAATGATTAACTATTATAGTTAACTATTACTAATAATAGTAATAGTTACTATAATAGTTAACTATTATAGTTACCCTTTTTAGTAACTATTATTATTAGCTAATAGTATTAGGTAATGAAAAGAAAATGAAAAGTCACTTATTTATTTGTATGTTGTTGATGTGGCTTCTCCAAATACAAGATTTCTCCATTGTTTGTCCAAATGTCAATACCATATATATATATATATATCAAAGATCAGAGGTCCGATTTCAAAGCATGCATATTAAGATAATAACAATAAATAACATAAAAATATCAAAATAAATATCGCATGAATAGTGAATAGTAAATTTGACTTTTTTGCTACAGTAACTTTGACTTTTGAAATACGTATACGTAGGCTTTCGTTCAACCTCAGTTTATCCGTCACCCGTAGGTCTGGAAGGTTAGTGGTTTCCACCTTTCGTTATATATATATATATATATATATATATATATATATATATATATATATATATATATATATATGAGGTTAGAATACATGTGAGTGCATGAGAAATGCGGAGCTTCCATTACTGTCTCCCCCTCCTTTTCTACTCACGATTTCAAACTAGTTTTAACTTTGTTTTTGTATTTCCTATATTTATTACTACCTCTGTCCCTAAATGAGTGTTCAAATTTCATTTTAAGGGACACTGAAAATCTTAACTTTTTGAACAATTTGGTAACAACGATTCATATATAATCTTGTAATCTCCTTTCCAAACCTTTAGTTTTTCACGTATAAAGAAACCGGTGAAAAAATTTCGAAAAAAAACTTTTAGGGAGAAAGTTATGTTAAAAAAAGACACTCATTTAGGGACAAAGATTTCTTAAAAATGAACACTCATTTAGGGACAGAGGGAGTACTTTTTCACATGATTAATAATTTACTCTAACAAATGGACATAATAAGCTGACGGAAAAATTGTTTCGATGCCTCTCCCCAATTTCAGAACAAACTAGTATCAATAACAAGTTTTTTTTTTTTTTTTTTGGTATAAAGCTTCAAAAAAAAAAAAAAATCGTTAATGGTAAAGCCACATGTATGTTATATGATCATTCTAATTTTAGCATCTTCATATGTTAAAAAATGTTACGAGTAGTACTTTTTGCTATTAAAATAATGAATTTGTGCATTTTATTGACTCCATTTTATGCTAAATTTGAAAATCTTATTTATAATACTCCCTCTGTCCCGCTTTAAGGTTCTTACTTTTCTTTTTGGTTTGTCCCAATTTAAAGTTATTACTTTACTTCATTACCTAAAATGGAATGTAGGACACATTTATCATTCTCACAACAAAAACTCCCTATCCACTTTCTCTTTCCTACTTTACTTTTCATACTCACAATATTTATTTTTTCTTAATCTTCATATAAAGTTAAAGTAAGAACGTTAATTTAGGACGGAGGGAGTAGTATTTTTTTTCAAAAGCAACATCTAACTCCCATTCCAAAAATTATAGCTTCGCGACTTGTTATAGGACTCAAGTGGCAGACCTAAAACTTTCTTTAAATAGGTATAAAGCTTTGAAGGTACTCCCACTGTCTCAAAATAGATGTCGTTTCAACCAATTCACACATATATATATTAAGAAATGTAATTAATGTATGCGAAAAAGTCTTATATACCCCTAAACTAATCCAATTACCTAAGCAATTAAATGCTTGTGTAAGAAATAGCCAACTATCATTAATAAGGGTATAGTAGGTATACAACAACAAAATAGCTTTGAAAATAGTAAAACGACAAGTATTTTGAGACAAAAATTAACTCTCAAAACGACATCTATTTTAAGACGGAGGGAGTAAATTGTAAAAAATAAATAAAAAAATAAACTTATTGTGGGACACGAATTCAAACAAAATTAACATTTTATTCGCGGAACAACACAAACTTTTTTATTTGAACCTTATAACTGGTGGTTGGTCTCATGTAAAACGCGTTTTCCTAATGGTTAGAAAAAACGTGTTTTTCAAAACATTCTGGCTATTACTTTCAAAGGTTCTGGCTATCAATCTCATATCTAGAAGACTTTATATTGATATCCAGAAGGCTTTATACTGGTATCCAGGACCCTTCTGGCTATCACTTTCAAAGATTCTGGCTATCAATCTCATATCCAGAAGACTTTATATTGATATCTAGAACCCTTCTGGCTATCACTTTCAAATGTTCTGGCTATCAATCTCATATCCAGAAGGTTTTATATTGATATCCAGTACCGTTGAGAAGTTCTGATTATTTACAAAAATGCCACCGCACGTTTTTTAAAGAAGCTCCACATATTTACAAAAACGTCACCGCGTTTTTTAAAAACACGTTTTTCCTGAGAGTTAAAAAAAACTCGTTTTTCTCAAGATTTTGTGTATAACTGGACGTACCTCTATCATTGATAATCTAGCTTCATATAAAATGTGATCCGTCCAAATAAATTTTGATCGGACAATATAACTGGCTACTGTCTGTTTGCCCCAGAATCCATTTCAAAGCACATTTCATCCTTACTTTTATGGGTTAATGTGCGAAATTGAGTATGTTGGTTATGGGTACCACTAAAGAATCGAGTCCAGATCTCCCCCAAACAAAAACACAATTTCACTGCTTTCCCTAAAGTTTCTTAGTGTAACGTGCCCTGATTTAATTTTATTTTTTCTTACCCAAAAAGTGGAATAACAAAATACAATTGTCAAAAGTCACCCAGTAAATTAACATGCTCAACAATGATTTAAAATCCCTATTGGCTTATAATAATATACCAAGCTCATTCTTTTTTAAATTACTCCCTCCGTCCCAAAATGATTTTCTCATTTGGCATGTTTTACTGTCCCAAAAAATTCTTCACATTTCTACAACTTAGGCTTAGAAGTGCCCAAACAAAACATGACTAGTGAATCAAGTGTTCGTATCCTTAAAAAATTTGAATGGTCAAAGGTGAAGATCATTTTGGGACGGAGGGAGTAATAAACAAGGTTAGCTACAACATCTACATAAAAGGGTTGTTTCCAAGAAAGTTAAAAAAAAAAAAATTCACTCCACTATTTCAAATTATGTGGTTCTATTTTATTTATTCAAAGCAAAAGAGAAAGCTTCAAAAAAAAAAAATAAAAAAAAAAAAAATATCAAGAGCATCACATTAGGGACAGTTTAGTAATTCTAACCTCGATCTAGCTATTCAAATCCAGTTGTCAAGTCCAGCAATTGTATGAACAAGCTCATGTTCTATTAACACCCCACCCCACACCCTGCCTGCATCACATTCAACATCATGCCCAGCCTGGACTTTCCCCTTCAAATCTAGCACTAACTTTTCCATTTTTAATTTAAAAATGCTGCATCTTATTTAATGATTTATCAAAAATAAAAAATACATATATAAATGAACATAAATTTATAATTAAAATAATGATAAATTTTATATACATCACGGCGTTACAAAACTTGAAATGATCGATTAAGATTAAACGTTTAGTGCAATGTCACATAAAAGCTGAAAAAGAAGCAATGGTTGTGTTGAAAAAATTTAGTAGCGGACCTAGGATGAAATCTAAGTGGGTACACAAACAAAAATAAAATCTTAAGTCGGGAAAAAAAAATTAACATGAGACCTCTACCTACTTAACAAGAACAAGAAGTCTTACTATTACACTACAAGAACTTTTATTAATGGGTACACTGCCACCCAGTACATAATCTTTAGGTACGCCTATGAAAATAATGCTCATCCATAAAGTTAAGATCTTGTTAAAACTACTTCAATTTTACGGAGTACCACTTTTACTTGCAATAGCAAATGAAAAAACTGGGTCCAAAAAAGAGAAAATTAAGAATATGATTGACTCCTTGTATATTTGGTGGAAAAGACATGAATGAGAAGGGGGCATGATACAATGTTGAAATGTACCAAGAAAATAGCTGCAAAATAACTCTGACCATGACAACTATATTTAATTTCCACTTTTACCCTTTACAGGGTAAGCTAATTAGAAAAACAGAGAGTATAAATCTGGTGTATTATTTAAAGTGTTGTTCATCTTCTCCGAGACCAGATCTCCTGTACCACTCCGTGTGTCACTCCCTATGCCACAAGTGATCCAGCCGTTAATATGTTTGAATAATATTAATAAAATGTTAATCTTAAAATCTGTGAGCCGTTGGATGATTTGTGGCACGGAGAGTGACATACAAAGTGGTACTGGAGATCTGGACTCATATTCTCCACACTATAAATCCAGCTGGGAAGCTATAAAACTTCATTTTCTCAATCTCCCAATATATTCCTCCACATTCCAACAACAAAAATGGAGAGAAGATCAAGAACTTGTTGTTCAATGGGAATCTTTGTTTTGATTGCAGCTGCAGCTCTAATGGCTGCTTCTTGTTCAGCTGATGATCAGTCAAACACTAACCTTTTTGATGATAACTTCAGCATTATGTGGTCTGAAAACCATTTCAAGACATCTGAAGATGGCCAGATCTGGTTTCTCTCCCTCGACAACGATACAGGTACATACATACATACATATGAATCATTTCAACATAGTATTCATTTACTCGTCCAATTCGGTTATTTTAACAAAAGTAATGATTTTGAATAGGTTGCGGGTTTCAAACGAAACAAAAATACAGATTCGGGTGGTTCAGTATGAAGCTTAAGTTGGTCGGAGGCGACTCTGCCGGAGTTGTCACAGCCTACTATGTAAGTTGATCCAACATTTGTCATGATAAATGCAACAAAAAGCGGTTTACATTAAGCTTATGTGGGTCCGACTTCGACAGATAGTGGGATTTTTCTATTTTAACATTGCTAATATTATAAAGTGGGATATTATTGTGTTGTGTTGTGTTGCAGATGTGTACAGAGAATGGGGCAGGGCCAACAAGGGATGAGCTAGATTTTGAATTTTTGGGCAACAGATCAGGGCAGCCCTATCTTATACAGACCAATGTGTACAAGAATGGGACTGGAAACCGTGAAATGAGGCACCAACTGTGGTTTGACCCCACTCAGGATTATCATACCTATTCTATTCTTTGGAACTCTCACCAAATTGTGTAAGTTTTTCCCACTAAATCATCCTATATGATTTTTATTCTTATTTATGATCATCAACAAAAATAAATATCCAAAGAGAGTAATTCTTCCATCATGTATGACAAATTTTGAAATGGTAACATACAACTAGTGCAGCGCCGGATTTGCTCATTCCCCGTTTCACTAACATTTAACCAAAATTGAACATTTTTTTTTTTGAAACGGGAGAGAGATTATTTGGATTAAAAATCTACCACTGGGCTCCCCATTTGTTCAAAAAAAAAAAAAAAAAAAAAAAAAACCTACTGACCATTTAAAAAAAAAAAAGTAAACTTGGTCCTAAAAGCACTTAGAACTATATATATTTGTGCATTATTTTTGTAATGACAAAAATTATTTTGTGAAAATGCAGATTCTTTGTTGACAAGGTCCCCGTAAGAGTATTCAAGAATGCAGATTATGCGAACAGTTTCTTCCCCAACGAGAAGCCAATGTACTTGTTCTCGAGCATATGGAATGCAGATGACTGGGCAACAAGAGGCGGTTTGGAGAAGACGGACTGGAAAAAGGCGCCATTTGTGTCATCTTACAAGGACTTCAGCGTGGAAGGTTGTCAATGGGAGGATCCTTACCCTGCTTGTGTATCTACGACTACGGAGAATTGGTGGGATCAATATGAATCATGGCATTTGAATGATGATCAGAAAAAGGATTTTGCTTGGGTTGAGAGAAACCTTGTTATATATGATTACTGTAAGGATACTGAGAGATTCCCAACTTTACCTGAAGAATGTTCATTGAGTCCATGGGATTGATAATCAACAAGGAATTACAATGAATTTTTATTTTTTTAAAAAAATTAAAATTTGAAAGGAATATAGGGGTATGATGTATTATTTCGTCACCTATCTTTGATTATTATTCAATACATATTTAATCAGAAGTACTCCCTCTGTCCCTAAATGAGTGTCCATTTTCAAGAAATCTTTGTCCCTAAATGAGTGTCTTTTTTTAACATAACTTTCTCCCTAAACGTTTTTTTTCGAAAAAAATTTCACCGGTTTCTTTATACGTGCAAAACTAAAGGTTTAGAAAGGAGATTACAAGATTATATATGAATCGTTGTTACCAAATTGTTCAAAAAGTTGAGATTTTCAGTGTCCCTTAAAATGAAATTTGGACACTCATTTAGGGGCAGAGGGAGTATTTCATTTTTTTGTTCCAAGATCACTTCTTTTGCAGCAGCCTATCATCTCTTATACTCTCTATGTCCTGTTATAAATGTCGCTTAATATTTCTCTCTCTGTCCCATTATAAATGTCAATGCGGTTTTTCTTACTTATCATGCTAAAACTATTTTAAGACAAATTTCTTATTTAAAAATGTAACATTTAATTGTTTGAATTGTTGTACTCCTTCTGTCCCGGAAACATAGTCTCATTTTGACATTTTATGGTCAACAAAAATAAACTTTGATCAACCATTGTTGACGATATAATCATTCTAGTGAAATTCAAAAAATTGTTATTGATAAATCATTAAGTGATTTATCAATAACAATTTTTAGAATTTCATTGTGATCATTAAGTTGACACCAATGTTTGGTCAAAGTTTATTTTTGTTGACCACCAAAAGTCAAAATGAGACTATCTTTCTGAGACAGATGGAGTATAAATTTTATTGTAAAGCTTCAACATATAATTTTGAAAGAAAAAAATGTTTGGCGTAAATAAGAGCATTTACAATGATAGAGCTCTTTTAAACTGTTCTTTTTAGTCCCCACATGCTAAATCAACAAATAAAAAGCTCAAAACTTTTTCTACAATGGTAGAGCTCTTAAAATTTAATGGCTAATATAGAGAATCAGTGACAATTAATGGAATAATTCATACAAAGAGCTTTTTCTAGAAAGAACTGCCCTTTAGTAAATAGATTTTTCATCATCTCCATGAAGGCAAAAAGTTTAAAAAACTCTTTCATAAAAAAAAAAAACAACTCCCAAAAAGCTTTCATTATGATGCTCTAATAGGACTCAAATTCATAATTACAAGGCTAAAAATTTAGAGCATTAAACAAAGACAAACTATTTATTTAAGGGCAAATTGCCAATTAGTTACCTGAGTTTGTCGTCAAGTTTCAATTAGTTACCCAGTTTGTGTTTCGGTCAATTTAGTTATTGAATTTGTCTTTTTGTTTCAATTGGTGTAAAATCCGTTTGTTTGTCAAAAAACTAACGAAAATTGATGAAAAACGTAACAAAGTTCTTTCAAAATTGCAATGATCAACCCTAAAGTTTAAATTATTCCATTACACCCCCAAACTAACGAATGTTAAAAGCTATCTTCTTTCTCAAAACCCGGTCATCACCACCACCCAAATCCGGCCACTACCATAACCACCTATCTTCTTTCCAGCGGCGATCCTTCCCCTGCACACCATATTTTCCGGCAATTGTCCATATTTTCCGGCGAAAAAAAAAATCAAAAAATCGGACCAGAAAAAATACGATTCCTGCTTCGTTAACCGTTGGATCGTCTTCAAACTTCTGGGGAATGTTCGCATCACCTAGGCGCACCTTTTCACCGTTGGGATCTGCCAAAAAATCATCGGAGCGGGAGATAAGTCCGCCGGAAAAAATCTGGCGAAAATCTCCCAAAAATCGCCTTTCTCTCGCTCCGGCGGACTTATCTCCCTCTCCGGTAATTTTTTGGCAGATCCCAACGGTGAAAAAGTTCACCTAGGTGATGCGAACATTCCTCAGAAGTTTGAAGACGATCCAACGGTTAACGAAGCAGGAATCATATTTTTTCTGGTCCGATTTTTTGCTTTTTTTTTTCGCCGGAAAATATGGACAATTGCCGGAAAATATGGTGTGCAGGGGAAGGATCGCCGCTGGAAAGAAGATAGGTGGTTATGGTAGTGGCCAGATTTGGGTGGTGGTGATGACCGGGTTTTGAGAAAGAAGATAGCTTTTAACATTCGTTAGTTTGGGGGTGTAATGAAATAATTTAAACTTTAGGGTTGATCATTGCAATTTTGAAAGAACTTTGTTACGTTTTTCATCAATTTTCGTTAGTTTTTTGACAAACAAACGGATTTTACACCAATTGAAACAAAAAGACAAATTCAATAACTAAATTGACCGAAACACAAACTGGGTAACTAATTGAAACTTGACGACAAACTCAGGTAACTAATTGGCAATTCGCCCTTTATTTAATCAAGTGCATACTTTGCCTCACATATAGTATCCATAGGTCCACGTCTAACAATTGCACACCCATGTAGTAGCGAATGCTTGAGATTTATCCATCGGTTCATAATACATGTCGTTTTAGGAGCTATTTTTGTTCCAAAATATTTGACGTTTTACTATTTACAAAAAATATTTACTCTTATTTATTTATTATACGTTTATTCATTAATTCTGATATATTCTTGTATAATTATTTAATTGCTTACATAATTGAATACTTTAGGGTACACATGTCTTTTTAATATATATTAATTGCATCTCTTAATATATGTGAAAATGTTTAAAACGTAAAGCGATATGTATTATGAAACAGAGAATAATAAATGTATACATATAAACATACACAGAGAGATATATATAGTCTTCTGGAGACTTAGTTTTTCTTAACGTTAAAAACTAGTAGTGAAATTAACAAACGTAAATAACCAATTGAAACTTAGTTTTTAAACACGCGGTGACAATATCGTAAATAATCGAGTATTAACACATTGATACAAGCTGTTTTTTTTTTAATCCTATTTGTGAACTTTTAAAATTTAAGGAGAAACTAGTTTTCTCTAAAATTATAAAATTTTCTCGTAAATAATCACGTATTAACATTTAATTAATTTTTAATTTAAAGAAAACCTAATGTATTCCCTAAAATTTTAAAATTTTGTGCAGCAGTTTTTTTTTTTTTTTTTTTTTTAATTCCTATAGTCGGTGCAATACATAGGTAAAAAAAAAGGGAAATCCAAACGGAATACACAAGTATAGTAACGCGGAAAAGGGCACTATAGTCAATTTAAAACGTGTATAAATAAAGGCTTTGACCAATAAGTCCCTCACCTGGTGATGTTCAAAATGGACCGAAGTCCACGGAGGCCCGTCAAGCTCGCCGGCCCGAGGCCCGTTGGTCCGAGCCCGTCAGCCCACGGACTGAGCCCGCTCCAAGCCCGCGCGGACACAAGGATGGGCCGGACAGTGAAAATGACGCACGGGCCGGGCTAAAGCCCGCGGATCACTTGGCCCGTTTGGCCCGTGTCCGTTTGGCCCGTGTCCGTTTGGCCCTTTTTTTTTAAAAAAAAAAATCAGAAAAACTTTTAAAGTAGATATTAAATCACTTTTTATATGTATTTTAATTTATATTATATATTTTAATAAGTCTAAGTTATTTTATTTTTTTATAATTTTTTAAAAGTTTTTCTGATTTAAAAAAAAAGGACAAAATCCGTTTGGCCCGTAAACCTTTCGGTCCGGACCAAACGGACGGGCCGGACCACACATAAAACGACGGGCCGGGCTTTTATCCATCCGTGGGAGGCCCGGACCGGTCAAACCCGTCAAGCCCGCGGACATGACCAAAGGCGGGCCGGGCCGGATAACCCGTTTGAACATCACCACCCTCACCCAAATAAAAACGACCAATAAGGACAGACATTTTGGAAACTCACCAAAAAGTCCCTAGACTTTTCACTGGACCAAATTGCCCCCGCTTCCATTGACGCGCTAGCTAGCCAGCGCTAAGCGCATATTCCATGTGCGTTCTCTCACTCTCACTCTCACTCTCACTCTCACTCTCCCTCTTTCTCTCTCTTCTAATTTTTTTTCCACCCAAATTTATAAAATTCAATATCTCAAAGTTTAAGAATCGAAAAAATAATCTGAAACCACCATTTTAATCGTATAGTCAAGAAGAATAAAACAAGTACACTCAATACATAATTCAAATTTTAGAAATAAAAATTTCAATTTTCACTTGTAAAATTATGAGAAATTTCTCAATTAATTTCACAATTTTAGAAAATAAAATTTCATTTTTTACTTGTAAAATCACTGATTTCTTAGTTGTATGATTCCTCAATTATGTGATTTCACAGTTGTGTCATTTTTCATTTTAAAAACTGATAAATTTATCTCTCAATTTTTCACAATCATTATAATAACTGAGACATGCATTTCACAGTTGTTCACACATGAATTTGAATAAAATAACTGAGACATTCATTTAACAGTTGTTCATAATTGAGTAAAAACTGATAAAATCATATCTCATTTATTCTTTTTTTCACTTGCAATTTTTTTCACAATTTTTCTCAATTATGTTCTTAACAAACAACTGATAAATCTCCTAAATTAAACAAACAACTGATAAATCCCTTAAACTAAAACAAACAATTGATAAATCCTCTAAACTAAAGAACAATTGAGAAACTTTAAAAAATCACTTTTACAATTGTTAAATTCATGTCTCACTTCACCACAATTGCTTAATTTTTTTTCACTTTTAAAACTGACAAATTCATGTCTCAATTTCTCAATTGAGTCATTCATTTCACAATTGTGTCATTTAAATACATTTATCAGTTGTATGCTTCAAAATCGAATCCAAAACTAGCTAAAAATTTGAATCAAGTATCTTTGAAACACATTCATCAGTTGTCTGCTTCAAAATCAAACACAAGTCCGTTGAAAAAGTTGAAGCAAAAAACCCCAGAAAAACATTTATCAGTTGTATATTCAAATTTGAACAGAAAACAATTGAAAATTTAAGAAACAACCCTAAAAAACACACAAAAAAAAAACTACTTTTGGAGCGATTCTTACACCACCGATTTCGTCTGGGAAAGGCGCAGCTATCTGTGGTGTTGAAGGGTCTTCCCGGAGTTCCGCCGGTCACTGGCCATAATAGATCTAGCCGGAATCTTGCTGGCGGTGATAGTTGCCGTCGCGTGCGGTGGCGTTTAGCAGCGATATTTACGGCGTTGCCTTCGTCTTGCTAAGAGGAGGCTGGATCTGGTGTTCATTGTTAATTCCATTGTTGGATTTGGCGGTGATAGTTTCGGACATGTCTGGCCGAAACTGCTTTCGGCCGGCAAATGGATGGTGGCCGGAGGATGAGAAGATAGAGAGGGATGGCCGATGGACTGAAGGTGTCGGCGTGGTAGAGGCGCCGATGGAAGTCGTGGCCGGAGGTGAGATGGAGAAGGTAGAGAGAGAAAGTAGAGAGACGGAGGGAGTATGAGTCGCATATTAGGGGAGAGAGAGGAGACGGGTTTTGTTAGGGTTGCAGGGGTAATGTTGTCATTTAAATTATAGTTAGGACTCTATGGGAGTTTTCATTTCAACTCAGGGACCTTAAGGTAGAGTAGGAAAATGTTTGTTTTTATTGGCAAATTCCATCTTCTAGGAGGGACTTATTAGTAAAAATCCCTATAAATAATCGAGTAAAAATCCAAAATTTAGGCGATTGATTAACTCTTGCAACAAATCACGAACAATAATCGAAATTACAATGGTCTGCGAAAAGTGTAAGTTTTTCTTTGATTCTGAATTTGAATTTTGTGTATCCAATTTGAATTAGATATAATAAGCTTCGTTCGTTTTAGATTTTAAATTTAGGGTTTCTTAAATTTGAGGGATTTTTTGAAACAGGCGAGAAGAAATTGTCAAAAGTTATTGTACCGGATAAATGGAAGGATGGAGCCAGCAACATAACTGAAGGTGGTGGCCGTAAGATCAATGAGAACAAACTCCTCTCCAAGAAAAATAGGTTCTTTTTCTTTCCCTATTTAGATTGATTTTCGATATTGGCATTAGGTTTACACTTGAATTTGTTCGAGTGCCTATAATTCAACCTGAAATTGTGCTTCCATTGAATTATACTTGTTTATTGCCTGATAAAAAATCAAAAATCAAATTCCCATAAACAGATTCAAGATGCATGGATGAAGGAAGATAGAGTAGATTTAGATAAGTCAACTTCAGTAATTTAGTATAATTATTGAATTTGATGAATTAGTTGGAGAGAAACTCACCCGCAGTACACCAGGGTGAAACAGTGATTTGTTTGTGTGTTTTTGTGCCCTCACCGACGAATAATCTAGGAGGATAGCCCCTTTTTAGTCATTACCTTAAATAGTAAAAATTGGGAGTCATACCAGCAGATTTTCGATGTGAGAGAAACTCTGTTGAGGTCGGGATTCGAGTTTGGATTTGGGGGTGATTGGTTGTCGACATGAGTGAGTTGGGACTCGATGGAGTGTTCGGAAACTGAGAAAAGAGAGGATTATTTGAATGGACGGGGCTGGCTTTGAAGAATAGGGTGTGGGTTTGGTGGAGAGCTAGATTGGAGACACTAGCGAGTCGGGAGATCATTTTGCCACCTACTTGCGTTGTGTAGTTGGATCTAGCGTTTGGTCCATGGTGAACTATGGACATGCGGGTAGACTGTTGGTTGTTGGCCAGAAGAATACTCGAAGGAGCTCTTATAGGGTAATATTACCCCTTATGCAGTCTGTTTTCTGAGCATGCCTTTATGTGCAGTGACTAAGGTTTGGTTTTGATATTAGCATCACCTTTGGAGCATATAAAATATGTATAACTGTTATTTGGTAGGTCATTTTCAAGGAAAATCCTCATAGTAATTAGTACTTTTCCTTGAAATTCACGGGCCGAGTTTTTTGCAAATTTATACTAGGTAATTTGTGAATTCGTTATTTTACATATCTTTGAGGGTGACAAAAGGAATTAGTAAGAAGTAACCAAGCATTATGTTTATTGAAATTTGGGAAGTGTTTGTGGATTCTGCAGGTTGATTCTTCTTCATGTAAATGCTGTATGGTTCTAACATGTAGTGACACGGTTTCAGTAAATGCTGGCTTGATCTAGGATGATAACCCATCTTAGTCACTACCCCAAACAGTAATTATCAAATTTGGTGAATTGGTTGAAGAGAAACTCTCCCAATACATCCTGGTGAAACAATGATTTCTTTAAGTGTTTGTGCCATCACTGACTAATAATCTAGGGTGATAACCCCACCTTAGTACCTCAAACAGTAAAAAGTAGGAGTTATACCTGTAGCTTTTTGTCGCCAGAGAAATGTTGTCGAGGTCGGCTTTCAAGTTTGGATTTAGAGGTTATTGCTCGTGTTTGGAGGATGAGAAAAGTGAGGAATAATTGAGTGGATACAATGGACGGTGGCTTTGAGGAATTAGGGTTTGGTTGAAACGCGAAATTGGTGAGGTTTGTGTGTTGGGAGATTGTTTTGCAGCCTGCTTGCGTTGAGTAGTTGGGGCATGGGTTTGGCCAAAGGTGGTAATGATGGTGTTTTGGGAGACTGACGATCGACGGCCATAAGAATACCAGAAGGAGCTCTTATAGTGTAATATCCCCCCCACCCCCCCCCCCCCATACGATAAATGTAATGTATGGAATCTTGAGAAGATTAGATCTCTATGTTAGTTGGTACTTATGGAGCCTGTTTTCAATGAGCATGCATTTATGTTCAGTGACTCATGATTTTGGCTTTGATAGTCAAGTCTTTATTTGTTATTGATATGGTCTTGCATATACTTAGAGCACGCCTTTTCTCCTTGTTCCTTATATTGACATCGCCTTTTGAGCCTATAATATATTTGGTCAGTCAGTTTCAAGGAAAATCGTCATAGTATTCCTTAATATGGTTTGGAAATTTGCCGTTTCCTTATCGACAACAACGTACTTTTTGAAAAAAAATCGATGGGTTAGGATTTTTTTCAGTAGGAACTGATACTAGGTATGTGTGCATTTGTTGTTTACACATCTTTTTGAGAGTGACAGAAGTACTTAGTAAGCAGTAACCAGTAACCAGGCGTTATATATTGGGTAGTGTTTACAGATTTTGAAGGTTGATTCTTCTTCATGTAAGCGCTGTAAGGTTCTACCCTGTCGTGACACGGTTTCAGCAAATGCTGGCTTGAAGCCTCACTATCCAACGCATTGACAATTCCTGCCCCACCATACACAAATGCACGCTGAAGGATTAGTCGAGTATTCTTAATTTTTTCCTCGTCAGGTTCCTAGAAAAGGTTGCATTGCTTGTCTCTGATAGAGAACTTGGGCACTTGATTTCTGTGTTAACCGGTTAATATTTATCTTCCATCCGTCCAGTGGTGGACGGAGCGAGAAAATATTCTAAAGGGCCAAAGAGGGGTAAAATAAATTTAGTGCATTTTTTCTTTACACAAACGGGGGCAAGTTTCAATAAATGCACTAAAACCCCTGTATTCTAACAAAATTTGCACTTGTTAAAGAACACTTTTTTGAAACAAAAGGGGTCAATTGCCCCCATAAGGCCTCACTTGGCTCCGCTAGTGCATCCGTCAATCATATCAAGTGCCAGGCTCTTATAGATGTTATTATGCCAAAGGCCTATACTCTATAATTGTAGACCTCCAGTAAGACACTGATCCTTGTCCAACATAGATCCCATACGTGTTAATATCGACTTGTGTCGATATGGGTATGGGACGAAATGTGCCGAGTGCTTATATTAGTGACGGCTTTGGCATCATTCCTTCACGCCATCATATGGCTTCCCTATTTTCAATACTCCCTCCAGTCCAAAATAGCTATCGCTTTTGGATGAAAAAATTGGTCCAAAATAATTGTCGCTTTTTGAGTCAAAAGCGCTCAAAATCCTCTTTTACCCTTACATTGGAGCTTGTTACACATAATTAATTGGTTTATTGTGGGAAGTAATGTAAGAGAGAAGAATGGTTATAAATAAGGGTAATTTTGCTATATCTGTCATTAAGTTGTAGCAATAATTATCTTCCTTAAAACTTGTGAAAAAGTTAAAAGCAACATCTATTTTAGACGGGAGGGAGTAGTTACTATAGTGTGCATGCTAGTCTATGTTTGCTAATATTTTGACCATTTAGATATTATGCTGGAAGAATGATATTTCTCATGTTTTATTTCTGATAATCATTGTTACTATTGTTTTTATTTTTTCAGATGGACACCGTATGGAAAAACCAAGTGCATTATCTGCAAGCAGCAAGTACACCAAGATGGAAAGTACTGTCATACTTGCGCTTACTCTAAAGGTACACTTCAATCCTATGGCTTATGATATCCTTTACCTTGTTACTGCAGTTTAGTACTCCCGGTTATAAAAAAAAAACCCGTGTGATTGTGTTGTGCAGGAGTATGCGCAATGTGCGGGAAGCAAGTTCTTGACACCAAACTTTACAAGCAAAGTAATGTATGATTGAAGCTCTTCCATCTTCTTCTCTTATTTGCAACCTTGTACCTTTTTTTTTTTTTTTTGAAGGATTTGCAACCTTGTACTTAAAACATCTTAATAACTTTGGTTGCTATTGTATTAATATGGGGTCCACCAAGTTTGTAACTAACACTTGAATACTGTCAGTTTGATGTTATACAATGTTATGTTTTGTAGGAAACTTGTGATTGTAATTGTAACCCTCTTTTAGAAACACGATTGGTTGAGATAAAAACTCGACAGATATGTACTTTTTTCTGCATCCATCCAATGGCTAAAGCCCTCGCAAATCATTTTTTTACCGAGGAGAAAGAAAAATCAGAGTTGCAAAACAGTAGATATATACTGTATTCATTAACTTTGATGAGAAATTATTCGGATCAAACATTCTGGGAAGCATCCCAGCCCTTACAAATCATACACTTATCAGAACCAATTGAAATCAATGACTTAACGAATATACGTTACACAGGAAGCCAAACTAAACAAAGTTTAACATTCAACATAGATCAAGATTACATGCAACAAAACGATATCACATGAATTTATCTCTCTCACTTAGATACAGCAGTAGTTGCAAGCAGTTTTAGATCAATATGCCAACGTCACTAACTAGAAACCATGAATCTTTATGTGTTCCTTCTTCACAATACCAGCCTGTTTTTTACAGTCGCAGTTCTCAGTTTTTTTTTTTTTTTACCTCATAAAGAAACAAGAAGAATAAAAACAAATAGATATTGACAATAGGCAAAAGGTATGTACCTGAACAAGGAAGGTTGAAACATTCTTTCTCTGATCACCTTGAAGTTGGATGACCTGCAAATCCACAAGGTAATGAGCTCGGAACACAGTAAAGAGGAATATGGGTGCAGCGGTATTTAGTTCCTGGAAAGATACTCCTATTTTTTTAGCGGTTAATTTGATTGAACTCTGGCCAATGATTTAGGAAAAAATAATGATCTCAATGAAATTTTAAAATTTGTTATTGATACACCATTAAAAAAAAAATACTTTCAATACAAATTTTTAGATTTTCATTAGGATTATAAAATTTATGTCAAATTATTGGTCAACGTTCAATTAAAGTTAACACTAAAAAAGTCGGGACGGAGGATTAATCGTTCCTTAAAGCGGCATGTATTACAATCAATTCCATCTTAGTATGTACGCATAGATGAAAAGCTGACCTGGCCCAGCTCAGGGTCTTGAACAACAGTACCATTGCAGCAGAACTCCTTCTTAAGGTCCTTAAGAATCTTGTTGTAGCTGAATTCTTTCTTTAAACCCTGGACAGTCGTCAGGCTTTTCCTACCATTGCGCTGTTGTATACGTATATGCACGTATTCCTTTGACCCTGCACCTGAGTCCTCAGCATTTGCCTCAGCGAATGGATCTACACATACCACAATACAATCAATAAATCACTCACTCGATAAGCTTTCTATAGCAAAGAGAGTGGCATACTATACTAATAGCAAAAACCCAAAAAAATGGTCGTCCTAATTTTTTTATTTTTTGCTGTGAACATATAAAGCTCTACTTTCTGAGACAGTTTTATTACAGTATTTATTATAATCATAATCGTCGGAATATGAAAAAAGTAGACTACAAAATGGCAGCAGAACGTCCAAGAGTGTGACATATAAGGAATTCTAACACAAACGAAAGGAAAGGAACATTGGGCAGTAAATTATACAACATCCGTCCCCAAAAAAATAATCTCATTTTCATTTTAGTGGTCACCTCAAGTGAACTTTGAGCAAAAGTTTATGAAAATTTGATTATCCTCATAAAATTCAAAATATTGTTATTGATGCATTACAATGAATAATATCAATAACATTTTTAACATATAACCTTGGTCAAAGTTTATCTATGTTGACCGCCAATATAGAAAAGAGACTATCTTTTTAGGATGGACGGAGTGCAGAAAACGAGCCTTTAAGAAAAGAAGAAGAAAACATACCAAAGGCAGTAGGAATCTGAATGTCGAGCTCAGACATGAACCTTAAATACAAGAATTGGATGGAACGAACAGAGGCGGATATTATTCTGGACTTTTAGCAGAAGCACACAGCTGAAACAATGTCAAATATGCAATCAGATTCCTTAATAATAAAAGTGATCAACTTGTTTGAACTTTGACCAAAAAGTTGATAGTAATTATTTTCATAAAATTCTAAAAAAATATTATTGATTGTATGTAGTGAAGATGATTAAATTAACATCAATTTTTGCTCAAAATTCGATCAAGTTGACCAAAAGTATCAAGATGCTACATTAAAAATGGGACGGGAGGAGTATCAAAAATTAATGCCGTAGTTGAAAATCTGGTAAAGAATCAATAAATTTGTATTAAAAAAATCTTATCAAATGAGGTACTTTTTAGGCTGATAGCAGTAAGA
This sequence comes from Campanula takesimana, assembly GCA_026119855.1. NCBI lineage: Eukaryota > Viridiplantae > Streptophyta > Magnoliopsida > Asterales > Campanulaceae > Campanula > Campanula takesimana. Next base: position 57,045 of record JAOWBW010001544.1, on the reverse strand, counting down.
AACGATTTTACTTTCAAGTGAAAATCAACCAATTAATTTTTGATTCACATGAAAAGAGGAAGAACTAAGAATTATCTATACTGAAAGAGTGACAAAGCATTTAAGTCATGCCGTCTCTTCTTCAGCAATTTTACCATGCTTGAATGCATATTAAAAAAAAAAAAAAAAAAAAGAGGCTAAGAAAGACAAGAATGCCAGGGTTCTTTAGTTTTTTGCCCTTCTTTTATCCTCATTACGTGGACGATATTGAATGACCATTTCAATGGGTAGTATAAGTTGACGGTTTGCTCGATACAAAGATAACACAGTAGACTATGGCACTACTCATTTGACCAAATATAACAAAATGCTTCAACAGAGAAAAAGCAACCTAAGTTAAAACCATGAGGCAATGGTGTACCATTTACCAATGAAACATGACTTCATTATGAGAAATTCAACTTTATAGATTCGTCTACGACGAGAAAATCGTTCCAAGGCACCCCAGTTGAGGGTGCTTGAGACACATATCAAGCTTGACCAAGATGACAAAGTGAGTTAATCCATATTAATTTTTCCTAGTGGCAAGTAATTCGAAGAAGAGAACGATTCCTGGAGTAATAAATAGCGAGGAGCTGTAAACGTGAATGATTCCTACCAAACTGAAAATACAAAACCCACTTCTTCGCAGCTGATGACAAGAATGGTGGGTGATTAGAGGAAGGCAAAGATCAAATTCATTTACGAGTAGTATTTTTTATGTTAATTTTGCCAATCAAGATTCCTTCTAGTCTCGAATAATATAATATTTGTCCAAACATACCGATCTTAAACATGAGAAATCTTTCACTTAATTATTATTTTTTCAATTAAACCATAAAAGACACAGAAAAACAAGCACTAACAACACAATATTTCATCAAAATAGAAGCAGTAATGCTGATCAACTACATGTTCATGTTTCTCATAAATGAGACTTAAAATTAGATGGCTCTTTCCCTTTCGTTTCTTCTATTCCCATGTCAACCCACCCCCACCAGGGGCGGATCTTACATTGTAGGAGGGGGTACACGTGCACCCGGTCAACCCATTTTTTTAATTTACAAAAAGTTTTTTTTTTTTACTAAGTGCACCCCCAAAAAAAATGAGTTAGGGTAGTAAATTAACTAGATGGGATGTGAACTTAGTAAAAGGAATAAGAACCCACCTTATTTGTTATTTGTGTTTTAGGGGAGAGGGAGATAACAGAGCCCAATTTGCAAACACAAGTCTGGAGAGGAAAGGAGACTGGAGTGAGCACGCGAAGTCGGAACGGGAACAGATCAACAGAGAGAGCGATCCGAAATCCGCCTGAGATCAAGAGCCGATCCAAGCATTATTCTCAATCATTTGCACTCTTGTAAGTATCCTCAAGTCCCTCATCTTATTCTCTTTCTCTGGATTGAAGTAAATTGAAATCTAGGGTTTGAATATTATTTTGGGGCTTTGATTTTTTTCTTCAAATTTCATGGGTGATTTTAATATGAGTGTTTATTAAATGTTTGACTTTAAATACTACCTCCGTCCCAGCTCAATGTGCACTTTTACTGTTCATGTGGTCAATTCATTCGAACTTTGACCATTATTTTATGATAATCTAGCTATTATTATACAAATTTAAAAGTTGTTATTGTTTCATTGCTAGGAATAGTATCAATAACATCTTTCAAAATTGCATAGAGATATATAGATTTTCATAAAATTGAGGTCAAAGTTTAGTCAAGTTAACCACAAAAGTCAAAGAGTGCGCATTGAGCTGGGACATAGGTAGTATATAGTGTTTGAATGGTTATTTCATTGATTTTTTGTAGGATTGTTGGTGTTTTTGGTTGATTATTGAATATAGACAAATTTCTTATCAAAAGGAAAAAAAATTGGGGATGGTGAAACTAGTTTTGGGGTGGCTAATTCTAGTAGTGCATCAAGTAGATGATATTAGAAGATACTATATACAAAAGGGTCCTTGTCAACCTATAGACAGATTTTGGAGATTAATGATCGCTTCAATGAGATAAATTCTGAGTTGCTTATTTGTGTTGCTAGTTTGAATCCAAGTGATAGATTTGTTGATTTTGATTCATCAAAATTGATAAGGTTGGCTCATTTTTATCCGGATGACTTCAATGTAATTGCGTTTCGATTTTTTTTTTTTTTAATTCAAAGTTATGTAGTGTAAATTGTGCACCCGGTGTTTAGAAATCCAAGATCCGCCACTGACCCCCACCCGTCATGTAACGAAAACAATCAACGAAAGAGAAATTCTATCAAAGAAGTCAATTTTGTCGGAAAACTGAGATATTTATCAGGAAAAAAAAAAAATCATCTTTCCAAGCATTTTTAAGGGTTTGGTGATCAGCAGTCATCTTTCATGAAGAATAGAAAATGCATGCTGCAATTATACTCCAAAAAATGATCTTTGTTGCGGGTAAATAATCGAATTACTCAAAAATGCGTTTCAATCAATCGGCAACAATGTTGAAACAATTTAAATTAACAGAATCGCAATTAATTGAATCCCTAGATAATAAGTAGTCAATTGTACTCCTATATAGAAAGAATATCAAATTAAATGAGCAAAGAAAATGATCATCGAAAATCAAAACGAACCTGAATCGGAAACGGAAATCGGGAAAGGACAAGGTATCGGAATCTGGGCACACCGAGAAAGTTTGTAAATGAAATTGTAGGACCAAATTGGGGAGAGAATAATGAAGAAAGAAAGCTCCAAGAATTTGGACGGTGGGGGACCAAGTTCTTGACACAGTTGTTGGACGGGCTTTGCTCCCCCGTTTTCTACGGAATTTGTTACTCTACATCACATTGGTAACAAACAAATTCACAAAATCTTGTCAACACAGTAACGAGATAACGATATTGTATTGGTTGCATCGATAGTGGATCCGGTATCCTTTAATTAAAAACACCAATAAAATTATTACACCTAAGATTTTGTGAGCAAAATTTTGTAATTTTTTTGTGCCCTAAGTATTATTCTTTGTAGATTGATACTAATACTTCCTCCATCCTATTTTTATTTTATGATTACAAAAATTGGGCACAATAAACTAAGGAGAGATATTTTATTATAAATATAAAAAAAATGAAAAAGATATTGTGAATATATAAAGTGGGTATGAGAAAAAATAGAGATAAATAATTTGTTAATGATTGTTGTGAGCATGACTACGTGAGACTCATTAAATAAATAATAATAAAAAACCGTTCTAATGTACTCATGTCCCAGATTAAGGTTCTTACTTTCCTTTTTGGTTTATCTCAAGGTTCTTAGTTGCTTTATTACTTAAAATGAACCAGGGGACCCATTTGTCATTCTCACAACAAAAACTCCCTGCCCACTTTATCTCTCGAACTTTCTCTTACTTACTTTTTCATACTCACAACATTTACTTTTTCTTAATTTCCGTGTGAAGTCAAACTAAGAACCTTAGTCCGGGACGGAGGGAGTAAGAGTTTTACGGACCCGGAACAGCTCCACCCAAATTAGCTCAACCCATCCACCCAACGGCTCCGATCAAGGCCACATAGACGAGCTCATCATCTGTGCGGCTAAAATGATTTCAATTTTTTGTGGGTCTTACCGAACTCGGACACATCTCATCCGTCGAACAAAAAAAAATGAGGTGGCTCTAATCTCCATCATTGGGTGGACCGGGGTGGAGCTAACCGCTCGGTGGAGCGGTTCGAAATCCGAGATTTACTTAAGAGTGTCATCCCCAAAATGACGAATAATGAATGAGTAGTCATTTGGACAAATTTATTCTTAAATCTGAATCGTTCAATATATAAAAATTCGGTCTTTTTTTTCTTTCTCCATTCAGATTTAATGTCGGTTAATGTTTCTTAACTTTCAAATGTAAAAATGTCACTTATTTACCTTTTAATTCACGTATCTTCTTCATATCTCTTCATTAACTCATATTTACAAAGATACTCAACCTAAACACAATAAAAATATCATTCTCAGCATTTCACTCTACTTTATTCAATGTTGTAATCCTAATTTCAGATGTAAATTCAAACGAATAATCAAACAACTTGAATAATTCAGAAATCAGACTTTAGACGCTACGTCTTATGAATTCTGTCAATTTTATACGTGAATTCAAATTTCAAAACTTAACACTTGAAAAACACAAACGCCACCTAACAAATACAATTAAAGAGTATAAACCAGGCAAGTTCCAAGATTGAGCCCAACTTTCAACCCATCTTACCTAAGGCTAGACAATTCATTCGTAAGATTCGCTTTTAATGACGACCTAACTTGATCGATTGTGCGAGGGGTCCGACCTTCAATAACCCTACTTATAAGCAACACTTGTGCGAAAACTAGAGCCGTCAATTCTGGACAACGGGACGGGACAGGACAAAACTATGATGTCCCGCAAACTATACGGGACGGGACGTCCCAAATTTATCGCGGGACTAAAATTCCCCGTCCCATCCCAAATCACCTCGGGATGCGGGACAAATACGAGATAAGTTGACACGACCAATCACAAAAAATGACAATTTTCAAGTTGAAGTGAGCATTAAGCTATCACTCAAAATAACATAATTCAATGTTTATAACAAAAAACACAAAATCCAACTAGTTAGTTAGTCCTTACATAAGCATCATAAAAATACTAGAAAATGTCATGATAATATTTTGAAACAATATCCAACAATATTACTAATAGTGACATCAAGTTTGTTCGGATAAAAAAAAAAAAAAAATACAAAACAAAACAAAAAGGCAGCAAGTTAAGTCTGATGTTGCAAGTTTCCAAATTAGATGTACTCCATAACATGCTTGAAACAATTTCCCTTCCCAGCTCCTCTCAACATGACAACAAGGCAACAGTTCAGCACCAAAAGTATTCCAGAACATGCTTGAAATATGGAAGGAAAAAAAAAAAGATGAGGAAGTTGTAGGGTTAAGTGGTTAACAGACAAATGTGTAACGGGGTTGGATTTTGGGCCCTTGGCCACTTGGGCTTACTTGCTTGCTAGAGAGTAGAGACCTAGAGTTGAAAATTGGGATTGGGCCTGAATTTTTTAAAAATGTGGGACGTCCCGTTCCATTCCGTCCCATCCCGCTCTGTTTCACGTCCCAAATGGGACGTCCCAAATAATCTCGCATTTTTTCGGGATTAGAATATACTATCCCGTCCCATCCCATTTGTATAGCGGGACGGTCGCGAATTGACAGCTCTAGCGAAAACCAACTCTACAAGGAAACACATACTATACGAGCGACCTTAGTCCCAACTCAGGTCAACCTGCGTGTCTAGAATAAAACGATGAATAGCAAATTTGGGGTTAGTTACAACCATTCCTAATATTCTCGCTTCAATTAAAAAGACATGTGATCTAAGGCCACGTAAATCAATACTGTAAAGGGCAAATTGCAACTTGGTTACCCATGTTTTGTCAATAGTTGCAATGTAGTTCCCAACAGTGTAAAAGTTGCAGCCCCCTAGCCATGTTTGTCAATTTGTTGCAAATCGATGTAAATTTCGTTAAAAACGTAACTCCCGTTAAAAACTTAAGACATGTGTCTCGCACATGATCTTTAAGGGACAAAATCGACATTTTAAAAATAATTTTTATTTTTCTTTCTCACCACTCCAAATATTTCACCCCCTTAATCGTCAACTTCACCCCACGACTCCTTCCTCTCCAGCAAAATCCCTTTCCTCGTCACCCCTTCATCTTCAACAACCACCATCTCACCTCCCAACCACCACCTGAAACCAGCACCATACACCATAAAATCAACACCAAGCACAACCACCAACACCAAAACTAGGGATGGCAACAGGTCGTGTACTGGCCGGGTTTAGCAAAACCCGGACCCGACCCGAGGTAGTTATCATTCATACCAGACCCGGCCCGACCTGAGAGCCATCAAACCCGTGACCGGCCCGAACCCGCTCGAATCTGCACACAATTCTTTCTTTCTCCTTTTTTTTTACTTGGCCATCTGTTATCATTACCCTAAACCAAAAGAACAACACCGAGAGCAACCATTTTGGTAACTAAAAAAAAAAAAGAACAATTCAATAGACGAGCAACAACAAAAATGGCAACATGAGGCAATAGCCGAGCAACAATGAGATATAGACAATTTTTAGATGGCACAACCAGATTAACTTACCTCGAACGTCAATGGAGGACGGATGATGGAGGAGGGCGGACAGCGGACGGCGAACGCGAGGGAGCCAGAGGAGCAACTGATTTCCCGACGACTACAACAATCGTCGATTCCCCTCTCTCTCTCTCTCTCTCTCTCTCTCTCTCTTCAGTAACGGCAGAATATAAATCGTAACCCTAAACGTAGACATTTTGGTTACTTATACCAAGTTTTAGGGGTAATAATTGAGTTGTATAAGGGTAGAATAGGAAAACCTGCAGAAACTAAACGTGCTGGTCGGGTTGGGTTCGTGCGGGTCGGGTGGTGTTACCAAACCCAAACCCGCTGGGTTTTGAATTTTGGTTATCAAACCCGCCCAGCTCGGGCCGAAAAGTTCCGGATACAGTACGGGTTCGGTGAAATTGCCATCCCTAACCAAAACCACCAACAAAAACCGCCGTCATCAAAGAATTCTCAAGAAATAACGAATCAAAAATTCAAAAAAAAAAAATAAAAAAATTACAAGAACACCTTCAATCTGGAAAATAAATAAATAAAAAACTTTCATGAAATTCTTTTCAAGGATGAAGCTCGCAGATTGAGTTATTGGAGAAGATTGAAACTCGTACCAAAACTGATTTGTTGGACGAATTAAAACACTAAACCCATTATTTTACCCATATTGTTTTTAATTGCAGCTACAAAAATAAATCAAAGCGACATCTTGATGTTATAAAGAAGGAGGTGGGTTCCATTCAAAGACAAGGTGGGATTAATTCAAAGACGAAGGTGGGTTCATCCCTCAAACCCACTTCAAATTTGGGATTCAAACCCACTTCAACTTTCTAAACTTGTGATGAGATTTGAGATAAATGAAGATGAAAGAGAATGAAATAGAGAGACATCTGGGGTGGTCGGCCCCCTTTGCTACGACTGCATTTTCGAATTCTCTCACCTCAAAGACATCGTTTCTGGATTGGTTTTATTCACATATTTACAATTTTTAGCGCCGGTGCTATTGAAGAGTGGTTGAGATGGCTAAAGGCTTGCCGGAGAAGAAGACCGAATGGAAAGAAGAGGGTTGCTGGTGGTTGGAGCATGTGAAGTAGTGCATGTGTAGCTAAGAAATGGGTGGAGTTGGCGGGGAGGAGGCATGGGAAGTGAGCGGATATGGGGAAAGAGTTGGGGGAGATGAGAGAAGGGGGAGGGGAGTGACGGTGGTGATGGAGGAAGAAGGATTTTATTATATACTTCCTCCGTCCCATTTCAAGTTTCACCATTTTGGTGATGCACGCAAATTAAAAAAAAGCTATTTGTGTAAGACTATGAGCAATGGTTTCATACACCAAAAAAAATTCAACACCCACTTTTAACACTTTATCCTATCCACCTCATCTTTCATACACCCCTTTCATACAACCCCCCTACAATGGTTAGTTGGAAAAAAAAATTCATCTCCCTCCCACTCATCATTCTATACCCCACTACTTTATATTATTTTTATTTTTTATATATTCTTTATTTTTATGATTAGTAAAAAATAATAATTATTATTATTATTTATAATTAAAATAATATTTTACACTAAATTAATTCTTTTTGGCAATTAAATAATTAGATAAATGACGATAATTATTATTCAAAATAAGAAAAGTTACAATACACTTAGCTCGCGACATAATTAATGAAAAGTTACAATTAGGATTGTAGTTGAATGGTGAAAAATTTTGGGAACTTTGAGTGTTGAAAGGATTATTATTGGGATCCATTTCACTCAAAAGATGATTTTTTTTTTAAATGTAGGCTAAAATGGAGAAGGAAAATTGAGAAAATATGGTTTTTTTTTTTTGGTGTCCAAATCTAATGAAACTTGCATCATTTTATAGGGAAAAAAAATGCTGATTTTTGGCGAAAAAAAAAATAAAAAAATAAAAATTAATAGGTGATAATTCAGCTCAAATAATTGAGTTAAAAAATTAAATCCGAAAATCCATGGGACCAATCATATGCTTACACGTGTCGACAATGGAAAAAAAAAAAAAAAGTCGCCGGGCGCGCCCACACGCGCCCTGTCGGGCCGTGTGGACCACGCGCCGTTTGCGGTCCAATGATACGTCGCCACGTGGACTCGACGGCAGACCTCCCAAAAAATCAACCCGTATGAATTTTTTCATACACCCATTTCAACCCCCAAGTTTCATACACCCCCACAATGGTTTCATACACCTCCCCCCACTTTCATACACCATTTCATACCCCCATTGCTCATAGTCTAAGAAAGGTTGTGAGAGAGAAGAAGTTAGTGGGTATGAGAAGTGGGGCCTACAATTTAAATGTGTGAGAGGGGAAAGTTAGTGGGTATGACAAGTGGGATCTACATTTTAATTATGTGAGAGAGGAAAGTTAGTGGGTATGACAAGTGGGCCCCCATGTTTTTTCCATTTTATTTTAGGAAATGGTGAAGCAATCAACGGGACATCCATTTGGGTAATTGGTGAAACTTGAAATGGGACGGAAGGAGTATATATTTTTTGGTGTTTTTAAGTTTAGATTTATATGGAGGTCATTATTGGACTTTTTTTGCAACTGTTTACCCAAAAGTCAAATGCCTATTTTGCTCATTAAAGATCATGTGTGTCTTAAAGGGGAGTTACATTTTTAATGAAATTTATATTAATTGCAACAAAATGACAAACATGGCTAGGGGTTGCAATTTTTACACAGTAATTTGCAATTATTAGAAATACATGGGTAACCAAGTTGTAATTTGCCCTACTGTAAATATTAAAGATTCACCTCATACAAAAGGTAACAGAATTCTTGGCCAAAACATTATATTGCCAATCAAATCGTACCAAGTTTATTAGTTTGAAATGAAGAATTAAGTCGAACTCTAATCAAGTTTTTTTTAATCAAATCGTACCAAGTTTATTAGTTTGTAAATATTAAAGATTCACCTCATTCTAAGTGGAATGACTACAACTTGATTATTAAGGGATTCATACAGATCAAATTTCTACCTAAATTAAACAAATGACAACCTAGTTCAAACAACATTCAATCGAATGTGATCAGGACTAAAATAAAATCAACAAACCATAAGATAAGAAACGAAAACCATTTGCACAAAATATTTTAAACACGAAATTTATTTATCCAGCGACAGCGACAGAGAACAACCCAAATCGCCTCATTAGGCGACAACCCAAAACATGATTTTTTCCACAATCAAAGAACACAGAAAACACGGATCTGGCCGGAACTGAGCAACCGGAGCTTAACAACCACCACGGAGACGGAGGACAAGGTGAAGGGTGGACTCCTTCTGAATGTTGTAGTCAGCTAGGGTGCGTCCATCTTCAAGCTGTTTACCAGCGAAAATCAACCTCTGCTGGTCTGGTGGGATCCCCTCCTTATCTTGGATCTTGGCCTTCACGTTGTCAATGGTGTCCGAGCTCTCAACCTCCAAAGTAATGGTCTTGCCGGTCAAAGTCTTGACAAAAATCTGCATGCCACCACGGAGACGGAGGACAAGGTGGAGGGTGGACTCCTTCTGGATGTTGTAGTCCGCTAGGGTCCTGCCGTCCTCCAGCTGCTTGCCGGCGAAGATCAGCCTTTGCTGGTCTGGTGGGATCCCCTCCTTATCCTGGATCTTGGCCTTCACGTTGTCGATGGTGTCAGAGCTCTCGACCTCCAAGGTGATGGTCTTCCCGGTCAAAGTTTTCACGAAGATCTGCATACCTCCACGAAGACGGAGGACCAAGTGGAGGGTTGACTCCTTCTGGATGTTGTAGTCGGCCAAGGTTCTGCCGTCCTCCAACTGCTTGCCGGCGAAGATAAGCCTCTGCTGGTCCGGTGGGATGCCTTCCTTGTCCTGGATCTTGGCCTTGACGTTGTCGATGGTGTCGGAGCTCTCCACCTCCAAGGTGATGGTTTTCCCCGTGAGGGTCTTGACAAAGATCTGCATACCTCCCCTGAGCCTGAGCACAAGGTGGAGGGTTGACTCCTTCTGGATGTTGTAATCGGCAAGGGTCCTGCCGTCTTCCAACTGCTTTCCGGCGAAGATCAATCTCTGCTGGTCTGGGGGAATTCCCTCCTTGTCCTGGATCTTGGCCTTGACGTTGTCGATCGTGTCGGAGCTCTCAACCTCGAGCGTGATCGTCTTACCGGTAAGAGTCTTGACGAAGATCTGCATACCACCGCGAAGACGGAGGACGAGATGGAGGGTGGACTCCTTCTGGATGTTGTAATCGGCTAGGGTTCGGCCGTCCTCGAGCTGCTTTCCGGCGAAGATCAAACGTTGCTGATCTGGGGGAATCCCTTCCTTGTCCTGGATCTTGGCTTTAACGTTGTCAATGGTGTCGGAACTCTCGACTTCGAGAGTGATGGTCTTGCCGGTGAGAGTCTTAACGAAGATCTGCATCTGTAAATCAAAAATCCAAAACAAAATTAAAACAAAACTCAATTGAATTTCATAAAATTAATCCAAGGAAACTGAAATTGAAATTACCTTGTGTGAGAGAATTGAGGAAGTATAAAGAAATTAGGGTTTGCTTCGGATTGCAATGTGAAGAAAAGATGAGGATTTGGGGGTCTATTTGTAGGGTGAGGAGGATGAGTCCGTCACGGAAATGGTATTAGCGTGACGGAGAACGATGATGTGTGGTGCAATCATAACGCGACACGTGTATGGGAGAAAAGTAGTTTGTGAGATAGACTTCACGACAAAGTCTAGAACCTGGTCTTATTTTTGGTGTACGTTGTTAATAAGGGAAATAATAAAGTTACAAAAAATGGTTATAAAATGTGGTTTACAAAATGAGGTGTCGTAATTGTATTGGTGTTTTTAATATGTGTGTGCCGGGTCCACTATCGATGTGGCAAATAAAATATCGCCAACACACCTTGTATCCTAGGGGTGAGAAAAAAAAACCGAAAAAAAACCGAAAAAAACAATAAAACCGAAAAAACCGGACCGAAAAACCGGTCCAATAAGCTATTGGTTAGGATCGGTTTCTAAAAATTAGAAAACCGAAATTAGTGGTTCGGTTTAAGTTTCCAGCTTGTTAGAACCGATAAGAAACCGAACCGAACCGATAACTTAAAACTATGTCGTTTTATTCCAAGCTTATTATTTGAATTAATAGTTGTAAACTTTAATTTGTAGTTTTTGGCCCAAGTAGTATGGCCCATTGGCCCAATTCATACTTCAACCAGAAAATGTGCCTTATTTGACCTTATTATTTATTATGTGCAAATTGGGCCTTATTTGAATGTAGCCCATTAAGGCGGCCCAACAAACCCACAACCCAACAGTCCATTCTATTGGTTTGACTCCGAACCAAACCGATATCACACTGAAACCGAACAAACCAAACCATTAAGAAACCGAAGCTTAATGGTTTTGAATTACATAAACAAAACAGATAACTATTGGTTTGGTGTCGGTTTTGGCCTAAGACCGAACCAAACCGACCCGTGCACACCCCTATTGTATCTTTCATTTTGTAAACTTCTTTTGTAAGCCTAGCATTGCCCTATTAATAATGGAGCGTAAGGATTTGGGTGAACGTTTCTTTGGGGTTAACGTTAACGGACGTTATGACGGATTTTGAGGCTGCTATTATAGATTTTTCTAATTTTGAACGTCGTTGTCGTGGTGGGCTGGTGTGGGGCCTAGTTAAGGATATTATAATTGATCAAGTGGGCTTCATTTTTAAGCTTTTGGTTGATGGGCGGGTTGACCCGCTCCACTTCTCTGTCGTTCTCAATGGTAGTGGCTGTTAATGTCAATTTTACCCTTGTACACGCATGATCCATTATTCCATTTAGCAATTGGATGAATATTTTTCCAATTAAAGTTGCTTTCAATCACTTTATTGTTACCTTTTAGATATTGGATTTTATGATGCTTCAAACCTAAAATTGAAATAATTGGATTTAATGATGGTATCAAGCCTAAATTTGGAATAAATGTATTTACTACTGATAAGATATGTTTTGATGAGGCTAAATTTAAAAAGGGTTAATGACAATTTAGACCTTAAAGTCATATACTACCCCTCCCAAACGAAACTTGAAGTTTTTTTTTCCGCCGGATCAGACCTTGAAGTGCAAAAAAGTCGTCAGTTAAGGTATTTTTAACGGATTTCGTTAGAAAAGTTAGTTAAGTAGCATGTGCCATGCACGTGATTGACAAAATAGATGAATTGTAATTGATATTAGCTATTAAGGGCTTTAGTGAAATTTTTAAAACTTAAAGGGTTAAAAAAATCAAATGTACAATATTTTTCTGCATATTTAATGTATCAAAAACATTTACTAAAAAAATTATAAGTACAATTTAGAAATAAATCTCAGATTTGGAATTGATTTAATTAAAAAAATTCAATAATACCTTTAGTATTTTTAAAATTTTAAAATATATAAAAATTATTTTTTTTTTCTTTCTTTTTGTCATTTTTTTATTTGTCTTGATTTATTGTTAATGTAATAATTAGTAAGGTAATTTTTATATATTTCTAAATTTTAATATATTAAAAATACTAAAGGTTTTATTGAATTTTTTTAATTAAATTAATTCCAAATCTGAGATTTATTTTTAAATTGTACTTATAATTTTTTGATAAAAAAATGATATATTAAATATGCAGAAAAATATTGTACATTTGATTTCTTTAACCCTTTAAGTTTTAAGAATTTCACTAAAGCCCTTAATAGCTTATATCAATTACAAATCCATCGATTTTGTCAATCACGTGCATGGCACATGCTACTTAACTAACTTTCCTAACGAAATCCGTCAAAAAGACCTTAACTGGCAACTTTTTTACACTTCAAGGTCTGATTTGGCCAAAAAAAACTTTTGGGTTCGTTTGGGAGGGTGGTATATGACTTTATGGTCTAAATTGTCATTAACCCATTTAAAAAAAATCGAACTATTTTTCATCTCATATTCTATACTAATTCAACGGCTTATAATTAATAAGACTATCATATCATATAACACTCTCCAAACATTTAAACTATTAAATTACTTGTGGTATAAATGGTATAAATATCATATAAATATAATACACGAAATCACACAAAAAGATTTGGACTGTATTTTGATATGAGTAAGAAAACATTATGCAAAAGAGAAATAAAGATTCTACAGTAAAACTCACATTAAAGAGTGTTCAGAATGCACATTAAACTATGCATTCTCCCATTTGTTGGGAGCTTTCGTCTTTTTCCTATATTTGGGAACTTTTGCATTCTCCCCATTGTTAGGAGCCTTTGCATTCTCTCTGATATGAGAGCCTTAGAATAATGTTAATATTTCTTCTTGGCTTAATGATTGGGATGTTTGGTTGCGCATTTACTGCCAACTCAAATGCATCACTTTTTTGTGTTTTCAAAGCCAAATTCTTACCGTGCGGAGATTTACTAAAGGCCTATATTGAGCCGTGTCCAAATTTGGATAAGCATTTGTGCATCACAAGTTGTAGTTTCCAAGGGCACTCATTGGAGATTTGGTTTGGGTTTGGCCATCACTACTCGAGACGTGTTAGGCTTTTTATGTGTAAATCTTAATTGCATTCAGTATATTTTGGACGAGCCTCTGACAGTTGTGGAGCGTCGTCTTATTAAACTTTATTAATGCAATTATGTGTTGTTTGCTTTTAAAAAAAATGTATATTAAAGAAAATTTTATGTAACAAGCCATATCTTTTAAAAATTATATACTACCTCTGTCTCAGAAAGATAGTCATTTTTTTTCATTATTACTACGAATGAACTTTGAGCAGTAACTAAGACTACTTTTAGTTATCTTAATATGAATCTAAAAATTGATATTAATAGTATTTATAATAATGTATCAACTAGGGTGTCAGCGGTTCGGTCCAGACCGTGGTTTGAGACCGAACGCAACTAAACCATACGGTCTGGTTTGGTTTTTAAGTACGAGTGGTTTGGTTCGGTTCGAAAAATTGCTAAACCGCGTGGTTCGGTTTGGTTTGTGGTCTGACCCCTCCAGACCTAACCAAACCGAACCAAACCAAACCGCGAGACCGAACCATCAAACCAAACCACATATATTAGTCATCTTTTTCAGGGGCGTATCTATGTTATCATGAGAGGGGTCACCTGACCCCCCTCAACATCCCATTTTTTCCACTTTAACCCTTTAACTTTTATGAAAAACTATATAATTTACCTCAATTGACCCCCCTCAAATTTTAAAACTTGACCCCCCTCAAAATGTATTTATATTTTATACTTTGTTCATCCTAAACTAAATATCTATAAAAGATTCTAATAAATGTTAATCTATATTTTCTATTGTTGTCACTAATACTTTTTTTAATTCTTGTTTTTCACATTCCATTATATACTTACAAAATAAATGTTAATTTTTATTTTCTATTGTTGTCACTAATAGTTTTTTAATACTCCCTCCGTCTCAGAGTGTATGTTCACCCTCCCATTTACACGGAGATTAAGAAATGGTGGAAGTGATGTAAGTGTTGTGAGTATAATAGTAAAATAGGAGAGAGAATGAGTGGGAGTGAATAGTAAGTTGATTGGTGTTGTGAGAATAAAAGTAAAGTAGGAGAGAAAATGAGTGGGTGGAATAGTAAAGATTCTTTGCCATTTTCGGAAGTGGACATATGCTCTGGGACGGACTAAAAAAGAAATGTGGACATATACTCTGGGACGGAAGGAGTACTTGTTTTTCACATTCTATTATATTCTTACAAAATAAAAAGTTTAGAAAATAGATAGCAAATATAAATATATATCTTTTCATTAAATTCCATAAAAGAATAATCATTTTCATAAAGTCCATGTAATAAACAATAGAAATTCAATTTGTGATGAAGAGAGTAATATAAACATTTTATAACAAAAAAATGTATAATATCCCTTTCATGGTAGTTTGATTAAAAAAAATCTAAAGTTAATACTTAAATTAAATAAATGATTAGGAACATATTTACACTTTGATATAATAGTCCTTTCGGTTGAAACTAAATGTCGGTTTAGAAGTTAAAATTTGATTCAAAATACTTGTCGTTTCTAAGACATATATGCGATATTAAAATTTTAAGCTTTCAAAGTGTGATTTTCATTTTCCTCATTACCTCAGAATTCGACCCTCCTCACCAAAATTTCTGGATACGCCACTGTTTTTGTATGCTAAGTAACATCCACCTCTGAAATATTTTAAAAAAAAATCTACATTGCCTTAGACAACTTATATCTCGTTTTGCTCCTTCTTCCATTATAAGATAAGTTAAGATGACTTATCTACGAGTAGGGCTTTTAAATTTTGCTTGTGATAGATGGCACTGTTGTTGGGATTGAGCTGCTACCTATTTTCATTATCTTCCTTTGGATTTTCTCTATTAAACAAAGTCTAATCTATGTTTTGAATCGTAGTATGAACATCAGTCTGAATGGTAGTTTGAACTACTATCTAAACCACACTTTAGACCATGGTCTGAACCACGGTCTAAACCGTGGTCTGAACCAAACCGAACTAAACCATGGCGGTTTGGTTTGGTTTGGTTTGGTTTGAAATTTTTCGTGGTTCGGTTTAGTCTAAAATTTTCTCAAACTGATGACTAGTGGTTCGGTCTCTAAAATGGCCGAGACCAAACCAAACCGAACCATTTACACCCCTAGTATCAACAACAATTTTTGAATTTTATTGAAATAATTAAAGTAGCTTTAATTAGTGCTCAAAGTTCTTTCGTAATAATAACGGAAAAATAGGGACTAAACTAAAAAATAAGAACAAGTTAGTTGAGGTTGAAGGCACATATCGATATAAAGATGACAAAAACTTGTATGAGAACACCATGACCCGTCTCATAGTAGAGACGGGTCATTTTTTACCCATGACCCGGACCCACGACCCAGACTTATGACCCGCGGGCATTTTTTTTTTACATATATATATATGTAAAAAACGTAACAGGGGTGTAAACTATAAAAAACTTGTTGGGCATTTTTCGGTTTGCCAAAAGTAATAGTTACTATAACTAAATGTAACAAACGTGTTACTTATATGTAACCGTTTGTATACATAAAATTAATAAATATATACAGTAAAGTAACAGTATTTTTTTTTTTTTTATGTTTTCTTCATTTGTCAAAAGTAATACTTACTATAACTAAAATGTAACGAACGTGTTACTTAGATGTAATAGTGTTTATATATAATTGTAACACATATGTATAGAAAAGTAAAAATTCAACCATTTACATTTTAGAACTAAAAACACTTGTGTTAGTAACATTGTAAAAATAAGAAAGTAACAATTTTTATAAATGAATGTTACATTTTACTTGTATAATAACATTGTAAAACAGTTACGTTTACTTGTATAATAGTATATCCATATGTTTTCAAATAATAAGTTACAATGGGTTCAATTTATCATGATAATGTAAAAGTATTAAATTATTTATAAAAATCTGTTACAATTTCATCTACTTACATTTACTTGTACAAATAATTATATTCATTTATATAAATTGTTATTTTTCAAATGTTACTTTCTTTCAAAAAATAAAATCAAAATACTAAAAAATAAAAAATGTTTTGGAAAAACACTATTACATTTCAGTATAACGATAATTACATTTAGTTATTGTTAGTGTTACACGTATTTATAGTTAGTATTACAGTTGAAAGATGAGTAAAATGAGCTATTTTTTTGTAAAACTGGTGTTACGTTTATTTATAAACAATGTTACTTTATAAGTATCACAGTTGTTACATTTAGTTATACTAAGTACTCCCTCTGTCTCTCTTTAAGGTTCTTACTTTCCTTTTTAGTCTGTCTCAATTTAAGGTTCTTACTTTGCTTTATTATCTAAAATGAAAAGTGGGACCCACTTGTCATTCTCACAACAAAAACTCACTACTCACTTTCTCTCTCCCACTTTACTTTTCATACTCACAACATTTACTTTTTCTTAATCTCCGTGCAAAGTCAAACTAAGAACTTTAAATTGGGACGGAGGGAGTATTACTTTTGGCAAACGAAAAAACTGTCAAAAAAATAATATAAAAACTAAAAACAAAAACGATTTTTTTTCTAAGAAAAAAAATAATTTTTTTGGGCCAATGGGTCGCTGTCACGTGGCAGATTTTGAGTGGGGCACGGGTTGGGAGCCTACGCTTCGCGGAGAATGTTGTACACGGGTCTTGGGTCGACCCGTCTCTTCTATGAGACGGATCTAGGTGTTCTCACAAGAGACCACCTCTATAAAGAAAATAGAATAAATTTCTTAAAGATTCTTTATACTCCCTCTGTCCCGTTTTAAAGTTTTTACTTTCTTTTTTAGTCTGTCTCAATTTAAGGTTCTCACTTTGTTTTATTACCTAAAATAGAAAGTGGGACCTACTTGTCATTCTCACAACAAAAACTCACCACCCACTTTCTCTCTCCCACTTTACTTTTCATACTCGTAACATTTTTTTTTTTAATCTCCATGCAAAATCAAACTAAAAACTTTAAATTGAGACGGAGGGAGTAATTGTTTTTCTTGCCCACCTAATAGAATAAATTTCTTAATGATTCTTTATAATTTTATAAGTAATTGTTTTTCTTGCCCACCCTCAAGACTTGTATCCTTCCTTTAATTGTTCACGATAGCAACTTTAGAACCCAAGTATCCAAAGTTTGAGCATAAGTTTAAGAAAATGTCAATCAGACCCCACCAAATTTTTTCAAGATAGGCCCTTAAACTTGGCTGATATTGAATAATTTGGACCATCGAAGAAGAAAAGTTATAAACACCACAAACCAGTGGAACTCTCTCTCTTAGCACATGGAAAAGGAACATTTTCTCCGACGGCATCAAGATTTACGTCTTTAAGACAAGTAAATCCTAGCGAAAGAATTTGTTTAAACTTTGAAGATGGCAAGGAAATCCCTGCAACCGAACAATTCTAAAACAAATACTTGCCTAACTTTACATTGGACATGTCACGGTCCTTGGTTATTGTACAACTGCATTTACCTTGGCCAAACTTGACCATGAACATCCTTCTTAGAATATCTCCGGTCCCAAGACCATGGTATATCTGTATAGTGAAGGAAAAATTTGATGTTAGGCAACCACAACATGACATTGGGCCCGGGGCTCAATTTGAAGTGAAAATGCGAATCATAACCTTCAGAAGAGTAGCGTTTAGGAGGGAGCTCGTAAGGCACAGGTAATCTGATGACTTCACAAGAACCCGGGTTTTGCTTTTCTAGTGAAGTCAAGGTCGCAAGTTTTGTTCTTTTCACTTCAGAACTTATGGGAGATCCACACTTATCCTGAAAGACGTGATGATTTCTATAATACATACATATAGATATATGCGCGTATGTAATATACAGTACACGGAGTATACATAAAAATCTTCAAATAGTGACATTAAAAGTAATAAAATGGGAGCAAGAGGGGGGGGGGGGGTACTGCTGCAAGATAGCTATTACCTCGTATACATTCCCATTATCTGTACAAGAAAATGAGCGACCAGTTTTTTTGATGACAGAAGGTAAAAACAGCACCCCTAGCTACAAAAATACACACAAGATTAAAAGTTAAATAAATGAAGGTTGTTACAGAAGAAAATGGATTCTTTACTTGCATTGTAGTCTTCTCTGAATAAGTGGATGAACTAAACCGTTTTCATATTGAAACATATCTTTACGTATAAACACACTAAGCTGTTATCATAATGAAAAATATGGTCATTCTTTAACCAGAAATTGTTCTTTAATACTCCCTCCGTGCAAAAATGATCTTCTCATTTGACTATTCAAACTTTTAAGGATATAAACAATTGCTTCACTATTCATGTTGTGTTTGTGCACATTTAAGTCTATATTGTAGAAATGAGAACTTTTTGGGACAATAAAAAATGGCAAATGAGAAGATCATTTCGGGATAGAAGGAGTTACCTCATATGAACGAACCATCAGCTGAGAATTGTTTTTCTGAAGGGCACCCCAGGCAGCCTTACTAAGATTTGATGAAGTCAGCAAGAACCAACTGTTGGAGGAATTTAAAGAAATCAATGGCATAGTTAAAATTAGCTCTACTGCAAGGAAAGCCAACAGATAAATCAAAATAAAGCAATCCCAGAGCACTGAATTGGGGTAGAATCTTACGCTAGGTTTTGCCCATTATAACGGGTAAATGTCTTTATATGAGGCATGGCATGACTGAAATATTCAACAGTACAATTGTCAGTGTCCATTCACAAGTATCATAAATCTACGATTCTAACATTCTGTGCAGATTGTACCACTTGCTACTCAATCTACACAATTCACTCTTACGGTTCATTTCAAGATAGTATATATTACGGGCACTCGGTTTATCAAATGAAACCTTTTTCATCTGGGTTTAGGATTAGATTAGCTGTGCAAAGCGGATATTTAACATGTTCTAATTGAAAAAAAAAAATAAAAATCAAAAGCAAACCAATGTTCTGATGAAGAGTACTAGGTCACTCATTTAGCATCAGAAGGCAAACCTAGCATTCAATTTAATTACACACACAAATTATTAGTCCCTCCCTTCGAAAGAGATTTACTTCTCTTTTGGGATATTCAACTTAAATAGACTTACCTGTAAAAGCTAAGTTCACAGATTTGAATTTATCATCATACGCTAAACTCAAAAATTATCAAACAATGCTAATTTGTAAAGAGACTTGTTTAACATAGGAGGCGGGTTTGTAGAACTCCAGTAAGTACCCAGAGACTTGCTTAAAGATTATATCATACTAACAAGTTGAATATTGGCCGATCCAACCGTTACTTACATCTCCTCACTGCTGGCTACTAGGGTACAAGTAATGCTTAACAAGTTGATGTTCACATAAAGGTGCTTGAATCGAGTTTAAGGTGACTTCAGAAATGGGTTACTTCCTCCATCCTAATAAAAGAGTACCATTGACAGAACACACAAATTAAGGTAAGGGTTGCAAATTGACTAATTTCAGTAAATTACCCCCTCAAATAATAGGCGGTAATATTTGAATTCAAACTAGGCAGCAATATTTGAAATGAGCGCACAATGAAGGTTAATATAGTCAATTTGTTGTAAGAAAGTTCCCTTAAAAGAAAGTGATACTCTTCAATTGGACGGCCAAAAAAGGAGCGATCACCTCTTCTATAGGGACAGAGGGAATACACCCTCCGTCCCTGAACGTTAGTCCTACTTCTTTGGTTATTACTTTGATCAATAATTTAAGTTACTTCCTATCACATATTCTAGCTTCGCTTGCTGTCAGAAGTCAGATATAAAACATGAAGTTAACAATATGAAAACAGTCAGAAGCTACAAACTAACAGTAGTTAAAATGATCATCTGCGTGTGAATAAGAAAGTGTCACCTTCTCCAATCAACTTCCCGATGGTTTATGTTTCAGGGAATGACATGATTACTATTACAAGAGATATTCACAAAAAGGAACACCCACCAAAATATTCCAATCAAATTAGCATTCAGAGATTTATACCAGCGGCCAGTGTGTTTTGCTTTCCATTTAGCCCAATACTTCTTCAAGAATTCTTTCTCCACATTCTTCTGGGGGCTTGGAATGGCATTTCCAGCTCCATAACCCTGCAGTAAAGCAAGAAAAGATATGCAAAATAACATTCACGGACATGAATTTAAAGGTCCAAGTGGCTCAATAGATGAACTTCAAGGAAACAATTTCATAACATCTTGAAAGCTAATATTAAGAGGATGTTAAACCAGAATCGCTCTCTCTCATGGAAAAGAATTTTCACAATATTTGAAAATAGATTTATAATTACAAGAAGTGTTTCCATCATAAAATAAGTCTCTAGATTGGATCTGATTCCTTCTTTTCCTAAGATGAGAAAAAAGTTGTTTCAAATGCACGCATCAGTGACACGAAAACCAAATTGTAAATCAAGGCAAGTTAATGGAACACCATGTTCTAACAGTGACAAAAGCAATAATAGGGTAGGCATGAAAACCCAACTTGGTGTTACCTCTAAAGAACACCTAACATCTTCAACAGTGGGCCATATGATTAATGGTTCCCCCAGCCCCAAAGGCTTTTTGTCTTCCGAGACTCCAGAAGACATTGAGGACGCCAGCTCAGCCATCCACTTCTCATCCAAAGAGCCTAACGAAGAAAACTGCGATAATGTAAGAATACAGAAGGATTAAAACAAAAGTATGGAGGGATAAGATGGACTGAAGAAACATTTCCAATATCACAAAATTCACACAGAAATACTTGCTTCAGAAACCTATTTTACACAGATATTTCTATTGAGTCTCACCCACACTTTAACAACTACAGGCGAACATTTGAGGCCAAGAATCTTTGGTGAATGGGAAAAACACCAAGTTCTGTAACAGTGACCCACTAGCTTAGTATCAAGGTTATTGTATAGACGACGCGAATTCTAACAAGACAATCGCATCTACATACTCGCAAAATAAAAGAGATCACAACTGAGAAGAAAATTCATACCAAATCAAAGTGGTATCTTATGCAACCAGTTACAAGTGTAAGGTCAATCATAACTGGCAACCAGAAAAGAGATGGGCAAGATAGCTTGTATACAAGCATAAATGAAAATGTAAGAGTAAAATGATCCGTGTTCATTTTCAAGTAACAGTCAAACACATATAGATATTACCTGATAAACAAGAGGGGACTTCTCGAATTCTTTATCAAAAACAGAATCTTGCAAAACAGTGCGTAATTTCATATGCCCCCACTTTTTCAAATTTGGACCTGAATGATATCCTGGGACAGATGCAATCAACCTCACCTGTCATCAATAACATAGGTTTTAAACAGAGAGAATCTTTGAAATTTCAAACTATAGCAACATAATCCATATGCAAATATTCCTCGAAAGTAAAATACAGAGTGATCAAAACCAAGGCTCAGATCAAATAACAATGTCTACCAATGACAAGTCTGATTGGATCTTAGAACAAACAGAAAGTAACAGAACAAAAATCCAGTTTTCAAAGGAAAGGAGGGTAGAGATGAAGTGGGTGTTCGAAATGTGGAATACATACCGTTGCACTGCTGTAATCAAATTTCTTGAAGAAAGATGCATCAATGGTAAACTTCCCAAGATCTGGCAAATTGACAGAAAATACGGGCCACTGCAAATATTAAAGTAAAATGAAAAAAATGTATCATGATCTGGTAAATATGTTCTTCAAGTGTGAAAATGGCGTTATTAGAAGCATTTAAGGATGATGATTAAGGTAACAACCAGACATGAAGAAGCATTGTCAGAAGCAACTATGTCTGTACTTTGTCCTTACCATCCACACGGTTGTTTCACTAGGAAAGAAATAAAATATGAAAACATTTAATGCAAACAGGCTTCTGCATTTGAAACCAATTTGGAATTAGGCCGTACCTTCAGTGCACTGAGATAATCAACCAGGTCTGTTTCAAAGGCACACCCTTTACTTGAACCACTTTGATCCTTCCAAGGGAAATCTTGCATCCACAAGCCTTGACTTTTGTTATTCCAATCAACATATATTAAGTTTGCTGTGTGAACTATTATTCTCACTCCTTGAGGATAGACGAGAAACATGGCTTTCGAATGATGTGTTCCGTAAGAAATAGGCAATGGAGGTTTGTGCATAATCCAATTTGACAGCTTGTTTCTCTAGAAAATAAGTAGCAAGGATAGCTGAAGTTTGTGATTCTAACAGGAAACCTCAAATATAGAAGACTAATAACACGAGTGACAGCAGACCTTCATATAGTCTAGTTTACCGTCAACCTCACCATGAATAAGCAGAACATTAGGGACTCTGTTAAGAGTTGGACAAGCTACACAGAAAAAGGAAAAACTTTATCTCACAAGTACAACTATATGGAGGAATCCAACAAAATTAGAGACAGCGTTATAACAGCAATAGCAGATACTAATGTGTCTTGACACTCGAAAATGAGCATGACAAACCCGGAGGTTGTCATTCCGAAGCATCTGAAGTGGAAGGAATACACATGCTTGAATGCCCTTGAAGGGCAAAACTGTCATTCACCACCATAGTAAGTATCGATGAGAAAAGAACAATACGTATACTAATGCTCGGAACTCAGACAACTCTAAATAAATCAATCATACTGAGAAACATGGTCTCCTCAGAAAGGAGAAGCAAACCACCAATTACAAGGTTGTCACAAATACAAATCTGACACACCAACAATGAATATAACTCACCAGAAAGTAACCAATCCATGTCCACCATGTAATTTGAGAGGACAGCAAATAGCACATTCCCCTACCAAACAAAAATCAGGAAAAAAGGAAAACAAGTTGATATATTAACTCCAACATTGCAAGTTCGGCACACATGAAGAAAGTATAGCAATCAATTACAGTTGATCGTGGAAAGTCATGAAATTACATGTACTGCAAACTGTACTAAGAGAAAGAGAGACCTCTCCAAGTTACTCCAATAGAGTGAAACAACCTTCAACGTAAGTTGACTGAAAACAAAGGAGACAAGATTCTCATGTAATTTAAAGTTGCAAAATAGAAGCTAATGAAAAAGAAATTCCTTCAAACAGGTATAGAAAGTACCTAGACATCATATGGTATGTTTGGATAAATGGTTTTCGTTTTCCATATTTTATAAAACTTTGTAAATAATAAAGCAAAAGAGTAGAGAGAGCTGGAGAGTGAGGAAAACAAAATATAATGATCCAAGCCTTAACTCTACTCCGCTACGCAAGCACCACACACTAACCTACTACGTAGAAGCATCTTAAGTTAACTAGCCTACCACTAGCTTACCTAAAAGGCCATGGATGATGTTGGTGCTCATTGGTGATATATGGCCACATAATAATCACACTCACATACCAAAGTGGGTCAGGGGAAGTATAGAAATCACAAAACTGAAGCAAGGGCATGCATCCTACAGACTTCGTAGTTTGCTTAAGCTAGATTAACTGGCATCTGATCATATTATCTTACACCAATATACTCGCACAGAGTACATATTTTCATGAATTGCTGCTATCATTAGGGTTCATTTGCGCCTGTGATAACAATGTTACTATGATGCTTGCTACTGCAAATACACCAGAAGGAAATTTGCATCTTCAGCAAAAAAAAAAAAAAAAAAAAAAGGGAAAGAACACCATAAATCCTCGTTTAGTACATCAACTAAAAACATTGAATTTCAAGCTAAAATCTTGCTGCTATACATGTGAGGAAACATGTTTTAAGTAAAATGGAGACAACTCTTCAATCACTAACAACGCAGGGGAATATGTGTATAAAGCAACATATATCTATTCTGCTGAAAATATGAATAGTTACCTGAATCACATCCCCTATTGAAACTGCATTGGTATTAGCCCATGCTGGAAGACCCTTCACTCGCATAAGGCGAAAACTTAGTGGCAATTTATCTTTAGTAAGGTTAAAATGACAACTTGCGCTGGAAGTTCTTTCTTCTGCCATGCCACCATTATTAAGCTCCGCCTATGTATCAAAAAAGTAATAGAGAATCAGTAATAAGTATAGCAAATTTCAAAAAACAACCTTTAGCAGATATGACTTCCATGTCTACAATAATCGAAATGCATTTCAAGAAGAAAGTACCTGCAACTTTCTAGCAAAGGCCTCATCTTCAGAAACCTGTCGTGTTTTCTTATGTGTAGACAGTTCTCCTTCTGCAACCTCACTTTCTACAGTCAAGGGTCTCTTTTGTTTATTAGGTGAGATTTTGGTCTTCTCACCACCCAACACTACATACTTAAAGAAGTGATGCCCAGGGATCAATTCTATAATATCACCATTTCTAATAGTCAACTTTTCTCGAGACAAAAGCTTCTTCCTTTGATCCTGAGATCTAACCACAACAGGGTTCGTCCCCTCCTGAAATTCCCCAACTTGGTAAATTAAACAAATATCAAACAAACCCCGGTTTCTTCACAAATTACCACTCGACGAAAGCATCACAACACAAACACAAATATCATAATTCATATACATATGCTCACATTGGAAGTCCAACAACATCAAAGTTGCTCATAAGTATTACATTAACAGTTTTTGGCCTATCTGATTGCCATTCAGACAAATTAATTCTTTCTTCTTTTTTTTTTTAGTGAGAGAAAATAAAACTACTACTATAATCTTCAAAATTTGTAATTAAAATTAAAACTCAGGTGTTCTATGATTAAGAAAAGGAGAGAATAATCATATATACTCATTGACTTGTAAATTGATCCAGTTGAAAAAGGAAATGATAAAGAAAAAAAGTGAGAATCATCTACTGTAAGGGAGTGAATAACAGGTACACCGAAAATACATTGCTATAAAAGAAAATCAGATTTTAAAAAATTTAACGCAATACATCCCACAACTACGGAAAGCCTAACCTAAATCATGTAAGTGAGTGTGTGTGGGGCGTACCACAAGGACATGAGCTGCGCCGTCGGGAGAGGCGGTAATGGAGAGATGCTGGCGGCTGAGACGCTTGTCGGGAACAGGAACGGAATTCCGGCCAAGGACGTTAGGGCCTGTTAAAATAGGGATTTTGGGGATTGAAGTGTCTTCTTCATCTTGATTGATACTGTTTAGAGCAACCAAGTATCCTACCTGAGAAGAGGAGGACGCCATTGATGGATTGCATGAGAGTTGAGCAGAAACCCTAACGATCAACGGGAATGAAAATGAATCGGCTGAAGCATGCTGTTTGCTACATACTGTAAAAAAGAAAGTCACGAGTCTCAATTCAAAGGTTTTTTATTTTGAGTAAACTACAAAATGGACCCGCGTACTATTGCCCCAACATCACTTTGACATGCGTACTATCAACTCAGTAAATGTAGCTTGCGTACTATAGTTTTATTACCTATTTCCCTAAGATTTGTAACGGTAGTTAAAAAATTAACGAGACTGTTAATAACTTAACTAAAAATTAAATTCAAAATTTAAAAATTGACCCTAAAGTTTAAAATTAACCCTAAAGTTTAAAATTGACCCTAAAGTTAAATTCAAAATTTTAAAATTGACCCTAATGTAAAAAATTAAGATCTTCATCCTCACCTCCGTTCCCCTCTAGCCCAGGAATGTTTCCATCTATACCCTTCGCCCCAGCTCCTTTCCTCTGTTGCCCCTTTCTCCCAGTCTCTCGCCCCACCCTTCTCCATCTCTCTCAATTCGTCATGCGTTCCCTCTTTCCTACTCATTGGTCATCGATCTCCTCGCCCCCCCCTAGTCGCCACCATCTGCACCCCTTCTCACTCTGCCTCACTCTCCTTCTTGTCCCCGCCATGCCCCACATCTCCCGCACTGCAAATCTATCAAATCGTAACCCTGGGATCCTTCCCCTCCCAAAATTGACCCTTTCACCACATGGAAGTCGCATTAGTCTAATGCATTGAAGGAGAATCATGTTTTTTTATGCTTGATTTGCGTCAGGTGAAGATTTAAAATTTCATATTTTTTTGTTGTAAAACCTAGATTTTGAAATGGGGGAAAGTTTTGAGTTGTAATTTGTGTTGATGCATTGTTGATGTTGGATTCGCTTGATTTGGGTTTGATGATTTAAGGTTTTATTGATTTGGGTTTTGTTGATTTAGGCGGTCATAATGGCAGTGGATTGGTGATGGTTTAATGGTGGTGGTTGGTCAATGGGTGGTTGTAGGGTCAATTTTAAAATTTTGAATTTAACTTTTAGTTAAGTTATTAACAGTCTCGTTAATTTTTTAACTACCGTTACAAATCTTAGGGAAATAGGTAATAAAACTATAGTACGCAAGCTACATTTACTGAGTTGATAGTACGCATGTCAAAGTGATGTTGGGGCAATAGTACGCGGATCCATTTTGTAGTTTACTCGTTTTTTTATTTATGCACAGGTTCTTCGCTTACATCAGATTAATATTGGAGATAGTAATTCCAGTCTTTCATTGCTACTACCAATTAAATTATGAGTTGTTTCTGAAACTCTAAATGATCAGAATTTGAGAACGAATAATAATCATAGTTGTCGATCCGTACCAGCGAGCGCACAAATTTCCTCTATGTACCAGTAATAAAGCGCAATGATGCACTGTTCCGGGATTACCGTACTTTCCTTAATAATTTATTATTCTGTAATTTATTTAACAATTACATAACATATTTTTTTAATTTTATATAAAAAAAATGAGTATATTTTATGTAAATTGCCCCCAAATGGTGCATGGTAGAACACTGCCCCTAAAAAAACAGAAGGAAGATTGTTCATCAGTGTCTGTATTAGGCAAATTATTTCTCTATCTACCACAACACACAGAAAGCCTTCCAATGACATCTACTAACTAAAAATGTTTTATCTCTTAAACTTGTTCAATTATTTTGAGCTAATTCCACACTAATTACCTAAATAAATGCGTATCAACTGACCTGCACGGTCATGCCTTAAACTTGCACGACCGTGCTCCGGTCTCAAACTGATAAGTCTCTGATTACCCTGCAGACACGGTCGTGCAGCCTTCCTAGCACGCTCGTGCACTTGCTGCTTCTAAGACCTGGTTTTCTCCTCCTGCACCCTTTCCTATGCTCGGCCGTGCAACTCCTGTCTCGAAATTAGGTGATTTCTGTTATACAATCCTTTAAGAAGGCGTCCCAACTTCAAAGGCATTATCCCAGTAAAACCAATCAATAACAGAAAGAAACGATCGTTCCCTGTGAAATGGTTACCACATGTATCCTTGCATTACAACATTCTAATCCAGTCTCTACAAAAGGAATATTAGTACTGCTAGTATGCTTTTGTTCTTCGTCTCAGGTGTAAAATATTCTGCACCCAGTATACATTCCGATAAAATTATTCGTACTCAAATGAAAATGCCGCTCAAAGTTCATTGCGCAAATGAATAAATAATAATTCTGCTCCCTTTTTCAGATATCATCTGGCTAGCCCAAAGAGTGGCTATAGACGTATAATTTCGCACTTTCGTTAAATATTTGATGAAAACGATCAAAAATGGTGTTTGTCAGCCCAGGTATTAAATGTGTCTATCTTCTCCGCTTAGATTCTTTCCGCATCTCTGCAAGGTAGCTCTCTAAGTTGGATTTCTCCCACAAACGTCTCTCAACGAGATCTTCCTTCCTTGATTCATCTGATAAATCCAAGGCACTTATTAGAAAAACAAACTTTTAAAGAATATCGAAAATCTATACTTGATCAGAAGGTGGAACTATGTGCAGTATTTATAACACAAGTATGATATCCAAATTCTTAATATTTCTTTCCCCTGTGCTCCACTTCAAACATTGCTTGAATCTGCTCTTCATCTTCTACTCCCCCTGACCCAAAATAATGGGTCATTTTCCAAAAGAAATTGCCCAAAAATTGAGTGTATTTTTTTTTAAGGAAGTTACTACAATCTCTTTTGTAGAAGTACCATTTTCCAACAAATTATTGCAATTCTTCAAGTATATAAGGACGATGGTAAGTGCACTTATGTATATTAGCTACTAAAATTGCTTAAAAGTCAACCTTTTCAAAATGTCTCTTAAAGTCAATTAGGGACACTGGACGATCACTTCGAGATGGAGGCAACATTTCTTTTGAGTAGCCAAAACCATATGAATGGGATTCCCAAACAAAATGTGCTTCAAAATAGTACTCTATCTATTCCGACATAAATGTCACAGTTGATAAGTCAACATATTAAAGCACTTTTTTATGTTTCCTAAATTTCCACCAGTCTTTTCACCCTTCTCCGCTAATAGTTTTAGCTGATGTAAAAAGAGCTTGAAAATGGTTATGCATCATAATGTTGAGTAGTAAATGTTTTCATAGGCTTTAGAGTGTGTTTTGGCAGCTTCTAAAGAAAGGGTAGTTCTGGGAGATCACCAAACTTTATATCTTATTTTTAAAAATGCAGCATTAACTTTGGGACAAACCAAAAAGGAAAGTGCGACATTTAGTATCAATCCATCCAACAGACTTCACAACCCCTCATTATTTAAGCTACAAATTGTTCAGATGTCTTGAAATTTTCTCCGAATGTACATTGATAATGAGTCCCCTATTTCTTTGAGAGTTAATATTTCCACCCTTTTCTAATGAGTTCACCCCCTTCATGCTTTAATCTATTGTAATGTATAGGAGATTAAAGTGTGAAAGCACTTACATCATTATGATCAATAGAATGAGGAATTGAAATATTAGCTCTCATTCCTTTTCTATGTTTCTTTTTGGGTACCCAATCAAAGAGATTACTTACTAAAATTAAGCAAATAAACTCTGGTAATCATCAAATTTTGTTCTGTTACCTAAATATTACATCTCGGTGGTTATTAGCGAGGCTCAAATCAATTCTCAAGATTAATTCAGAAACCACTCTTTCCTTTAAAATGTTTGGTTTCAACTTGTAAATTATGATTAATACCGTATGACAAAGGGGATCATCAACCCCCCCACCCCCAAAGGTAAGTAGCAAATTAAAGAATGGATGAAAATATTATAAGAAAAGAATACCAATATCTCTCCACGAATCAGCAGGAGCCCCAAGAGATCTTCTTGTCAAGTAGGAGGCATCTTCCCATGAATATGGAGCGTGTTTTACCTTGTATCTCCAGAACCAACGACTATGCCACAATAATAGCTGCGGAAAGGAAAAGCTATAAGTAAACCATTTTCTTGCAAAATTAAGATCAGCTTTTATTTGTATAAATTTTGAAGGCAAAAGTAGATGCAAGCTCCATTTCTCCAAGAATCTTCATTCAGAAGTTAAAAGTTAAATGGACGTCAATTGCAGGTGATGCAACGTTCGATCTTCTAACCTTTCCAACAGTGTAAGGAAGAAGAATGATGCGGACACCGAAAAGTTTCCACACAGATGGCTTTTCAGCTCCTTTTATTTGCAGATCGAGTACCTTGCTGAGGTCTTCCTGCATCTTCCTGTCATAAAAACAGTTCAACTCATCTTAATCACCACACAGAAGAATAAATTGACTATATCTACAAACAGAGTAACTTATCTAATTCAATATATTACACCCTCCATCCCACGAGGAGAGTTTCTTTTCTCTTTTCTGGAGTCTCATATAGAGAAACTCTTTTCTTACCAAAAAAAAAAAAAAAGAAAAAAGAAAAAACAAACTCTTCTCAAATAAGAATGAAGCTTCCCAGTAGTTCCATGATAACCTTGTTTATCCAATAAGTGAAAACCCTTTTTCTTTTTCCTTTTTTTTTATTTGGCTGCTCAGCTACAAGTTAGCTAAAAGTGAGAGATTATGATATAGTCTCAAGGAAAATTGTGTATTACACCTAATAGAGACGCTTAATTTAGTTAGGGTCCTTAGGGACTCATCAATGAATCGAAGGAGTACGGACCACATACTACATAGTTAAGACGAAGAGAAAACTTTTAAACATAGCACACCCTGATCCACTATGACATGTACATCAAACGAGAAAGCAGGCATTACGTGTCTATCTGCTTGTGGGTCTTCTTTTTTGCTGTCAAACCCCCAGTGCGTTCATATTCCAACGCTTTTAACCTGTTTTTGTAAGCCGGTGTCTTCTTGACCATATCAATAGCCTGAAAACAAGTATAAAAAGGTGTAAAAAACTTGAAGAGGAAATGAAAGAGTCAAATACTCGTGTGCACTTATGAGTGGTTTGTGGGCAGTCTTGTGTTCCATTGACTAGTAATAAGAACAAGAAAGTTTGAAGTTTCAATGACGTTGCAACATCCTAGCCCAGCTTCAACAGATAGTAGGCATATAGAAAACTAAGGAAAATAGCATGTTTCTCAAACAGCAGTGAAGGTCTCTAAGAGTGTTAACTAAAAATGTCTTCGAATTCCTCTTCTAAGATTAACTAAAAGATCAACATTTTTTCTCCCAGAAAGTAAGAAAACATGATATAACAACTGTGCAAACAATCAACAGATGTTGCTTTCCATGTTAGCCACTTCAAGAAAGATACAATGACATCATAGAGAACTAACATTCAAATCCTTTACCTGATGATACGTTGTCCACTGATTTAGATACTGAAATGCTGATAGAACCAAAATAAGACCAATAATGACAGCACGTGGATCCTACGAATTGGAAATGTGAAATGTTATAGTCAGCTGAATGTAAAAATAGATGTAACAGGGAGAAATAATACACAGCTGAAACGTGGAAATAACACTCACCGTCTTGTGACCATAGTATGCCTGATAGTAGCGAGCTGTATTGTAAAAAAACTGAAACAAGAAAATATAAAAATCTTAGTATTGTGATTGTTTTTGTGGCAAACACAATTCAGCCAACATCCAGATAATGCATTATGAGCAAAAAGGGACTACTGAATAACTAAGATTTACAGCCAAACAAACAGCAGAAAAATCAATAAGCCAAGAATCTAAAATCAGAAATTAATAACTAAAATAAGCAATGGCCTTAACACATACTCCCTCCGTCCCACCTCACTTGAAACTTATTTCCATTTTGGTCCGTCCCACTTCACTTGAGACTACCCAAAATAGCCATCCTTTTATTATTTTATATTCAAACTACCCCACCACTCATTCTCTCTCTTCATTTTCCACCACTCAATCTCTCTCTTCATTTTCCACCACTCAATTTATTCAACCAACACTATTATTTACTCCACTCATTCTCTCTCTTTATTTTCTACCACACATTTTCTTTACTTTATTCTTTTTCCTTAGTTATTGTACCCACCTCTTAGGTCTCAAGTGGGGTGGGACGGAGGGAGTATATGGAACCCATAGTTATTAAAGGCCTAAGGCGCACCAAGGCGCAAGAGGTGTGCTCGGAGCCTAGGCGCAAGGCACAAGGCGGGCGCGCACGCGAGTGACAAAGCCCGCAAAAATGCCTTAAAATACTAAACATATAATACACATACAGCACCAAGATAAGCAATATATCAAAATGCAAGTAGTAAATAAAACATACGTTATAAGTCATAAAAGAAACAAGCATGAATAGATGTTAAAACAAGCATATAGAGAAGTTCAAACAGAAGGACTCTAAGTCTAACTCCTATAAAATGATAAGTAGTTGTTGGTCATCCTAAGACCCCTTCATCCTTCCCAATCCTCATCTTCATACACATCATCTTCTTCCACATACGCCTTGTCTGCTGCTTCTTAAAATTTGTCCTCGTCCTCTGAATTTCCATTTTGCACACTTGCTGGAGGTCGCCAGAGGTCGTTGTTGTTAGTGTGAAGGAGTTCCTCGTGATCGCTACTCTTATACAGAGTTATGGTGCTTGTACGTGAGAAAGTCGTTGGAGAGGAAGAGTATTAGTAGCGTATTATGTTTGATTACAATGTAATTGCCGCTCAATTGCTGCGCCCGAAGGCTAGGTGCACCCCATGCTCCAACGCTGCACCTCTCTGCGCCCTGGGCCTAGGCGAGCGCCTAGGCGCGCTTTTAATAACTATTCCATCGAGGAAAGGTAGAGTTTACAGTCGAAGTACAGAACTTTATGCACCATACCACTTAAGAAGACACCATGATTCGAAACAATACATTCTTAACTGTATGCCAAAATGGGCTTTATCTATCTCAATTCAAAAGGTTGAGTTTCAGAAACCATCATTCTACACCACAGTTCATAAAACATTCATAGTAAAAAAGAAAAATATAAATTTCCCCAAAGGATATCTACTTTGTTTTGTAGCTATTGTTCTCTGACTATTTTGTTTACCGAATCCCAGATATATGCATAATAACGCACCAGCTATATCAGCAAGCTTGCTAGTGAAGAAAGTAAGCTTAAAATGGGAAAAAGGGGGGGGGGGTGTGGGGAAAGAGCCTTGCGGGCGAAAATGATGCATCTTAACCATGTTGATCAGCTAGATTGCAGGGGTAAAGGCAACACAAAACTTTATACCATCTATGGATTGAAGAAACCTAATTCAGTGTTATGTTAAAAAGAAATTGTGAATTCGTTTCAAACAAATTAACTAACTTAAAAACAAAATAACTCTAAAAGTGACATTCATTTGGAACCACAGTAGTGTTCACAAAAAAAGTCACAATAACATCACTCAAGAGAAAATTTAGCACACAGATCAAAAGTTTTCTTTGGTAAGAGGAAGAAAAGTATACTTCACATAAGCTGTAGTGCATTTATTTTCTAAGACATTCGAAGTTAACACTACTAAAAGACACATTTCAGAACCAGTAAGGGGAATCTCCCTCCCTCAGTACATGGCTGTCCATTTTTTTCTCCTTCATAGGGACAATATGAACCCTAAAACTTGGAAGTTCATTTAAGAACTACAAAGGTGTCAATTAATTTATATTCCATAAGAATTTCGATGGAGAGCAAAGTTATGCAAATGTTTTATTTGAAAAGAGAGGAAGGTAAAATATACTTCAACTAAAATTCACTTTTTATTTTTAATTTTTTTTTTCAAGTTAGCACTACTAACATACAACTTTATCGGGATCAGAAGGGGAAATCGCCATATTCGATGTGCGACTTTAGTCATTGTTGGATGTTTGTACCAATGATCAGTTGAACTTGAGCATAGTAACAGCAATTATCATACAAGTATGTGCATCAACAAGTATAGAAAAACAGTGAACAATACAACCAGAAGGTTATTATGGATGCACAAGTTTGTGATTCCGAATCCCTAACCCCTAAAGACACAAAAATAGAAAAATCAAGGTGTGAGGTTGGGTCCAATTTAGGGTTACACAGATTACCAAAGAATAGAAGAGAAGATGAGCGAGAATAGGGGACTTAATCAACTCAGGAGGAGACAAGTATTGCCGAATGAACCATTTCTGAGGCAAAGTTACTTTAGCTCTCCAAAATGGAATGAGCTGAGTATTTATATGTGATGGTCAGCGGATTCCATACCGCGCACATGATGGGTCACGTGCGGTCCGTACCGCGCAGAGTCATCCTATGATTGGTCCATCCGTAGATCATGTAGTGTTTTGCCACATGTCACACCTGAGGACCACCCCACAATTCCTCCTTTTCGAGTTAACCAAGGCCACGTGATAGTCCCTAATAGGGACATGTGGAATTTCCGACATTCAGTCCTCCAATCAACTACTCCTAGTAAATCCCGGTTTATGAGAACACTTTCTCCCCGGACCTTCTCTTGGAGGAACAATCATGAAAGCAATTAATCTGCAGATGCTATAAAAGCGCATACACACTAAATCCGGGAACTGGAAATATAGCAACTTAATAAGTATCCAACACAAGGAAAATTGCCTTGGAGAAAAAAAAGACTTAACTCAAAACCTTTGGGTATAGAGTTTCGGGCAGCTAAAATGGTAGATTGAAACCAATGAATAAATTATGTAAAGTAGATTTGCATTAACTCACAAAACAGTCATTGTGATTGAAGGAAATGAAACTTCCCTAAATCTCGAGTTTCTTCTCTATGGGAAAAATATATCGTCGCTAAGTTGCCTATTCGTTAAAGGTGTTAAGGCACCAAAAAATTCCAACCTACATATCGCCGCAGTTGAAAAGCAACAATGGAGGCGTCTCGCAAAGTAGTTAGTGAGCGGGAGAATATCTCACCAAGGGGCAATCAGAAACTCCAAGAGCAGTATGCCATGCTTCTTTTGCCATATAGATTATAAACGGGTAAGTCAATTTGCATTATCAGACTTGATGATGCAAGAGTTTCTAATGACGTCATCCATGTAAGGTCCGACAATTATTTTTCCGTTCTCAAGAGGATGTCAAGCATTAATCGGAGAAGCCCATATGTGTATGTGCAGTAACTATTACTTATATGCACGTTTAAGGCATTATATGTGCCATGAATAAAATGCAACTCACCTCCTCTGGATGCGCAACTGCATAATCATATTGCTCCCTTGTTGCTTCATCTTTTAAAATCTGAAAAGAGGAAACACTTAAAAGTAAAGTTCAGCTATTTAAAACTGTATGCTCAGAGAAAAGTCCTGGCACATTTGTATAATTGTATCCAACTTCATGTCAAAATGAGAGTGTGCTCCCCCCCCCCCCCCAAAAAAAAATAAAAAATAAAAAAAATAAATAAATAATAAATGGAAGAAAAACTTATCCAAGGCTACAATAATGATCTTTGGATTAAATATTGTTTGGTGTTTTTTGCTGTTTATCAATTTCCAAATTTATGTAATTTCTTCGGTGCTTGCCGCTGGCCTCATTTTCGAAGATGATGTCGCTGTTCCTTTTCATAGACACACAAGGGGTTTTATGTTAGTAAGCAAGTGTTTCAGAGCTGCTTTTGATGTCCTCGAGCCATTGCTGGAACACTTATACAGTGCAGTTAGAAGAGTTGATCTTGATTCAACTCATTAATCAGCAGAAGGGGGGAGTCTATGTAGGTAAGTTGGGTTTGAGCCTGTCTGAGTGTTGTAGGTTTTGTTGGCACTTTGAAAGCATGGCGTCTTTTGGGTATTATTGAATCCAGTACTTAGCTCTACTGGGAGTTTGTTTTGGTGTGTGAGCAATTTGTTTGGGTATAAAGTGTCTCCTTGAGTTGGTGTTTCCAACTAGGTTACATAGAAATGGAAAGACAGAAATTTGTTTTAAAGGGAGACTACTACATTAACTTTAATATTAGCTCATTCGTATAGCAAGGGAAAAGAAACCCAACAACAGAAAATATAGAAGTATCAAATGCCATCAGTATCAAGATATGGAAACTTAACAACATTCTTGCTGAAGACATTTTAGAAGCATAGGTAATGTTCTTGTGGGCTTTGGCTGTGTTTCCGCAAAAAAGTAAAGCTAAGCTCATAGATTAGCTGTACTACTACTGGAGCTTAAAGAAACAATGTAACAAACATTCTGTGTATAGCCTCCCCCAATGGGAGAGGATAATCCCAATGGTCAATGGCATCCTTTCATTAAACAGCCTCTTTTCTTAATTTAAGCAAACTTCATAATTTCGCAAAACGTTTCTTACATTTCACATGATTACAATTCTAACAACGTATCACACCAAAAACTAAAAGGGTTACCATGTTAGTGCATTTAATAGTGAATATATCGAAGCAAAAGAAGAATAATTCAATGTTTGACTTGTCATATGGGGCTATTTTCTTGGGACACGAAATTTGAAGAACTAAGCAATGGATTTATTGACTAACAATTAGAAAGAGCCTAAATCATCTCTACATATGCATTCCATAAGAAATCAAGACATAGATAGTCCATAATCTCTTCACCAATATTAGGCAACAATTTTTGGGAACAAAAGCTTCAAATCGCATAAAATAAAAAGAAATTACCTCATAAGCATTTGCAATTTTGACAAACAATTTCTTCGATTCCGGATCAGGGTTCTTATCCGGATGACTGTACCAAAAAAATCAAATAAGAGTAGTATCAAAAGCATTAACAAAACAATTTTTTTTAAAAATGAATCTAACAACAAATCTATCAACTTGAATTCGAAGAACTTACTGTTTCAAAGAGAGCTTGTAATAAGCTTTCTTAATCTCAGAAGCATTGGAAGATTGCGTAACCCTAGAAAATCGAGCGAATTGAAGTCAAATTTTGAGGGGCTAAATTGAAACTGTGAGGAGAGAGAGAGAGAGAGAGAGAGAGAGAGAGAGAGAGAGAGAAATAAAGCATATACCCAAGTAGATCGTAACAGTCGTCATCGTCGCAGTAGATGGAGATTGAAGGTTGAACGAAGAAGGAGATGATGAGAATCGATACAACGGCGTACCAGCTGACGGCTGCTGCTGCTGGCATTAGCGCCATCGTTCTTCTGTTGTTCGTGCTCGTCGTCGTCCGTCAATCTCTCTCTATCTCTCTCTCTCTTCTCCGGTTATACAAAGTTCGTGAAGAGAGCCACTTATGTAGAATAATGTTGAATTACCTAACTGCCCTTCACTTCCGTTGACATTTTTTTTTGTTAAATTAACTTTGGCCCATTTCACTAGCGGTCCCCGTACTATCCCGATTCCGCCTTCAGTCTCTAGCCCCTGTATTTTGACTTCCAATTTGCACATTGTTGGTTCAAAACCTAACCAGATATAATTGGGTCGTTAAGTTCTGAAAATTTAACGAATAATTTACGGTAGAGACTTACATGAAGATTAAAATATTTTAAGGTTGTAAAAAGAGAACAACCCCATCACCCACATCCCACTGCGCCTATTGTAGTATTGTAAATTTATGAGGTGGTAAATAGTGGTTAGATCTGTGGAGCGTCGTGAAAGTTGCTGGCAGATTCAGAGAGCTTGTCACCAATATAGATGATGGTGGATTTTTTTTCTGAGTGGTAGAGAATTTGATGATGGTAATATATGGTACAAACGGAGGCTAAAAGAAAAAGGGGGATATAATGATGGTAATAGGTTGATCGACCTACATATACAATATCTACATACATACAATATGCTTTCACATTTTTTATATGATTCAACGTACTCGCTAGCCATAAATATAAATAACGTACTTTTCCATTTATTATCAAATAATGCAACAATTTTTTTTATTTTTCTTTACTTATGTAGCCATATGCAGGGTCGGACCCAGACCCAAAATCAAGGGGGTTCACAAATTACATTGCACAAAAAAGATTCAAAAAGTAATTGTTTTATAAATAACTACCTACATCGATTACAAGTAAGAAAAACATACTAAATTTGTCCCTTACGCGTTTTCATCATGTTTTTTTTTCAAGAATAGCTCCATAATCAACAACTATGAAAACACCACCAATCCTAAAAAAAATCAATAACACAATTATTAATATAAACTACTAATCAATAATAAAATCCTTAATCAGAAAACCCTAAATTGAAAACTCTAAATTGAAAAAAAAAAAAAAAAAACCAGTCAATACTCAACAAACAAAACCTAAATCGAAATGTGGAAAATTGAAACTTACGGTGGGGGTGGAGGCGGAACCGCGGAAGGATAGAGTTGGAGTCGTCGACGGTCGACTCGTCGGCTCGTCGCGTACGTCTTTTCTTTTCTCACTCGTCGCTCTAATTTTTTTTCCTCCTTTTCTTTTTCACGTTTTTTTTTTCTATTCTGTACTTAGGTTCTCTAGTCTTGTTTGGTTTTATTATGGGGGGTGGGCATAGCTTGTGAGGGGGGGAGTGCCCTTATTAATAAAACATTTTTTTTTTTTTTTTTTTTGTGCCTTGGCTAGAGAAAAAGGGGGGATTCACTTGCATACCCCATAGCAAACGTGAGTCCGCCCTGGCCATATGAATTTTTAAAATACCAGAATCATTATGTCTTCTTAAACTCAATTATTAGTGATGTCAAGTTTGAGTGAGTGTTGTATGAACTTGGAGTGAAAAATGTGTTAATGAGATAAATGATATACGAGAGGCATTAATGCTTCTTATTGTATTGCTAGAAATAGTGAAGTATTGAAGTTGTGAGAATTTATGTGTGAGACCAAAAGTAGTGTAAATTAATGTGTTGACAAACTCCCTCCCTCACTTCCTCTTTAACTTATAAAAATTGTCATTTTAGTTGTTTTACTTTAAGAGCTGGTCTTGTGTGCGGCGGCCGCACCCCATGCGGCGCCGCCCACATACCCTTTTTTTTTTTTTTTTTTTTTTTTTGCCCCCACAACCTTTTTTCCTCCACTAAAAGTAACACTTCTTATAACGAAATGTAACACTTTTGTTTTTCAAATGTAACACTTTTTCTTTCAAAAATGTACCACAATTTTTATGCAATAGATTAAAGATAACATAAAAATTAACGACTAAATTAATGTAACACTTTTTATAAAGGAATGTAACATTCTTTTTTCAAATGTAACACTTTTTTTTTCAAATGTACCACCCATACTTTTTTGCCTTCAACAAAAGTAACACTTATTATAACAAAATGTAACACTTTTTTTATTCAAATGTATCACTTTTTTTAAAAAAAAATGTACCACAATTTTGCTACAATAGATAAAGATAACATAAAGATTGACAACTAAATTAATGTAACACTTTTTATAAGGGAATATAACGCTCATTTTTTCAAATGTAACACTTTTTTTCTCCGAAAATAACATAGGATTGACAACTAAACTAATGTTACATTTTATAAAAAAATGAATGTAACATTTTTTTTCTCAATTGTAACAGTTTATATTCCTTAATGTAACATTATATATGAAATGTAACAATTTTTTATTGAGAAAGTAACAATTGAAATGCAAACCCATTTTTTTTTTGTAAAATTGATGTTACATTTGACAGTAGAAAAAGTGTTACTTTTTGAAGATGAAAGTGTTACTTTTATCAGATGAAAGTGTTACTTTTATCAGAACAGAGTGTTACATTCAGCTGGCAAGCACCTCAAACTTTTTATGTGTGAAAAAATGTTAAAAAAAAAAAAAATCAAACCATATCATGACCTATGTAGTTTTATTCGTCTCGTCGAGACAAACACAACGGTATTTTTAAATATTTTTTTTGACTTATAAATCTCAAGATATAACATTTTAAAGTTATTGGTTTTTTTTAAAAAAAAAGTACAGATGTCGCTTTCAAAAAAAAAAAAAAAAGGAAATCCGGGCGGGTAGAGCATGGAAACGGGCGGGCCGACCCGTGGGCAACCCGCCGCACGTGGTGCGGCCGCCATTTCCAAGAATTTGCCCTACTTTAATCTACAAAGTCTTAAAATAAAAATATTTTAATAATTTTTAAACAGTGGGAACCACTTATCATACTCACTACAAATATCTATTTATTATTCTCTACCCCACTTTCTCTCTCCACTCAACTATCTACACTCACAACTAGGGATGACAATTTTACCGAACCCGATCCGTATCCGAGACAATCTGACCGGGGATTGGTGGGTTTGGTAATAGCTTTTTAAAATCCGGCGGGTTCGGATACGGGTTCGGTAGCTGTCCGAGATCCGCCCGTATCCGACACGTATACAACCTGAATAAGTTTATATCCGTATCCGACCCGTATCCGACCCATATAGTATATATATTAGGCTATTTACTATTTTACCCTTATTTTCATTTATTATTACTCCCCTATCCTTTTTATATAGGCGAGACTGAGAGTCTGTTCAATACTAGGGTTTTTATTTTCACAAACCCGCCGTTAAGAGAGAGAGACTGAGAGAGGGCGACGCCGACGAACAGAGCGAGCGACCAACCGACCTCCGCGACGATCCAGCTCCTGCTACCACTGTTTACGCCGCCGTCCAAGGTAATAGTGCTGGTGGATCATTACTGAGAGGTTGAGAGGGCGACGCCGACGCCAACAATTGATTCAATTTCAGGTAACTTTTCTTTTCAATACTCACTGATTTCGGTTGATGCTGTTGCTATGCTGATTGAGAGATTGCTGTATAGATTATTTGTTTGTTTGATTGTTCGATTTTGGAGATGAACACTACAACAAAGCTTAGTTACTTGCTTATCGAGTTCGCTGCATGAATAATTTAAGAAATAAAATTATAATTATTGCTTTCAATATTATCAGTTACTTCAATTTCTGTAGTTCCATATTTTTTTCCAGGCCCCAAAAAAAAAAAAAAAAAAAAAAAAAACTGAGCGGTTACGGATTCGCCCATCGTCGGATACGGACGGGTTCGGATGCGGGTTCGGTAGCCTCGGGTCGGATACGGTTTTTGCAATATCCGGACCGTATTCGACCCGTTGCCATCCCTACTCACAACACATAAACTTTTCAATCATTTTCTTAATTTTTATGCCAAAACTCATTTTTGTAAATTAAAGAGGGACGGGAGGGAGTATTGATTTAAAAATATGTGAATTATGTGTGAGTTATGCATATTTGATTCGAGGATGAATGTGTGTTTATGGTAATAGTGATGAAAGTGTGTGAACATTTTGGATCTTGCCTATATATTATTGTCATTGCCTCATTGGTAATGCACAAGATGTATTAGTAATGTTTATAATGTATAGGTAGCATTTGTTAATTGCGTAGGTTTTGTTTGACGCGTGTTGGATTGAATGGAAAAAAGTTTGAGCAATCATGCATAGATAATTGGAATATGCTGATTTTATGTCATTTGAGTTAACTGTTGTTATGACAAATCTATTATATGCTTCAAATTACTAACAAATATTAATACTAACAGTATATATTCGATATAAAATAATTTGCAGAAATAAAGGAAAACCTGATAACACTACAGATTGAATAGAGGTCTGCTATGTTATGGTAGTGTCCTAAGACAGAAATTCGTCCCCGCTTCTGCTGCAGTTTAGACGTCTGGCTTGAGGATACAACTATTCGGAACAAGTTCTTGCAGAAGAACTTGTCCCTGGCGAATTTACTGAATGCTTTGTTAGTGATAGAAGGGAGGAAGAAGATGAATTTTTATGTGTTGACAAACACAACCTGATAGTGTTTATATAAGACTGACTTTGGAATCTTAATCAATCACAATCCTTCAAAGAGTCACACCCTTTCAGACAAAACTGGTTGGCGGTTAAAACTGCTTGACAGTTTATTGGTAATATCCAGAAATAAGAAATTATAAATAATATTAAAATCTTAACATTAATTTATAATAATTTCAGCAATCTATTTGATCTCCAAGATTCGAGCTTTTTGATTTAGAAAGACGTGTGTCATGGGGCTATGCCCGATGACTTTTGTCCGTGATAGGCTAAATCGCACACCTACAAATTAAACCTGGACTAGGTTCTAAAAATATAGCTAGGGCAAGTCCAGAATTGATCCACGAAGAACGGTTATTTATTTACGAACAGTCACTTGACCAGATTGGGGGAAAATTATAATTATTAAATCCTAAGAACATAAATTAAACTAAATATGAGCAAAAAAAAAAAAATAATTAAAGAATACTTCAGATTTGTTTCCGTCCCCACCTTTATAATCAATTATCATCGGTACATCAATTCACTTTTAACTCTATTCACTTGATCCGAGATTTATTTCAATCTCTGTTTCTTCTTTCAGATTAGTTACTACCAGTGGCACACTCACTAGAAACCCTAATCAATAATTAAATCTAACTGGAACAGTCTAGATCCAAAAATTAATTACTTTAATGATTTAAAGAAACTAAGATCAAGAACACTTTATATTTATTAAAATAGATAATTGCTTAATTTTACCCTAATCATAATTTATTATGGCACATGCATAAATCATGAAATTGCTACAGTGAAAACCCTAATTCTGGCACAGAACAGAGAATTCTAGCAAAGATCCAATCACAAAGATAAATAAATTGATCAGGTTTATAAACCCTAGAAACGGATCTAGAATTAAGAACAAGTAAAATTATGAATAGAAATCAAATTGTGAAAGAAAAATACCTCAAATTGACAAAAGATGGTTCAAGATTCAAACCCAAAGCTTGGATTTTAGTTCCTCATCCAAGGCTTTGAAACCTCCATGGAAGAAAAAATAAAAACCTAATCTAATATTGTGTTCTCTCCAAATCTCCTTCAAAACAAGAAAGAAACCTATTTTAAATAGCTATATAAAGTCCTAACTTGATAAGGAAAAAATAATAAAAGAAAATGGGAAAATAAATCAAAAAAATCTGGCCAGAACTCGACCTCACGCGCCCTCACGCGCACGTCTGCGCCAGCTCCGCCGAAAACGCGCCTGGCAGGTGCGTTTCTTCTCCAACCTTCACGACTCGTGCGAGCCCGCCCGACTCGTGCCGCGCCTTCCCGACTCGTGATCACGAGTTGAGCACACGTGCAGATAGCTTCCCAGCGAATTGGCCAAAAACGCATTTAGTACATGCATTTTCTTCCTTCCAGCACTTCCTTGGCGAATTGGGCCGCTGGTGTGGGCCGCTGGTTGCTGGGCCGGTCCTTCCTCCTTCACAATGCTTGGGCTGATTTCTTTTCTTACACTAAAATTGGTTGGGCCAATTTTCCTTTTTATTTTCATCTTCAACCCAGCTATTTATCAAATACTCCTCCGTCCCGCTTGACTTCCCTTTGTATATTTTGGGATCTTTGACTCATAAATAAATTACATCGGGTAAAAATATAAAAATACTAGAAATACCCCCGAATTATAATAAATCCCAAAAATATATATTTGCCCAAAATTACATAAAAACTAAATTAAAATACATAAAAATCACTATTTAAGCTCATAGAAACATAGGAATTAATAGTATAAATTCCGTCTCATCAAATTCCCCCACGCTTAGACCTTTACTCGTCCCTGAGTAAAATCCTAACTCCCCTCTAAACACCGGTCTATATAGCGTAGCATGGAGAAAAATGATTCCTAGTCTCCTCTAACCCATCAAACATAAATCAAATAAATATAATCGAAGTGTAGAAACTCCGTCTCCTTATAACTCCTCAAAGAAATAACAA
Source organism: Campanula takesimana (assembly GCA_026119855.1). Taxonomy (NCBI): domain Eukaryota; kingdom Viridiplantae; phylum Streptophyta; class Magnoliopsida; order Asterales; family Campanulaceae; genus Campanula; species Campanula takesimana. The sequence goes on along the minus strand of JAOWBW010001544.1, from coordinate 13,564 downwards.
AAATGACATTAGCTTGATACCATCACCATAATAAACGGTATCCAAACTAAATGTCCAGTCAAAAGCCAAGGGGAACTAAAAATGTCCTAAATTTTCCCCACGCTTATCTCACACTACAATCTCCCTCATAAAATAAAGTTTTTGTATGTGATTTGTAATTAAACACAAAACTTACCTCGTAACAAAACACCAACACCCCTTATATCTCCAAGAAAAGAACGAGGATTTCTAACCTAAACTCCACTATCCGAACCTCCTACTCCAATAGTGTATATCCTACCCGAAAACTCCAAACCCCCCTTATGACTTCTCTCCGGTGGATGTATGATAATTTATTAATCAAACCTCACCTTTTGCCTAAGCGCCCTTTCGGGTTTTCACTTAGCCACTCATTTTTTCCATTTTTTTTTATGCACACCCTGGTTTTTGCCTAGACTGCCCTTTCGGGTTTTCAATCTAGCGGGCTTCTTTTCTTGTCCTTTTTTTTTTTTTTTTTTTTTTTAAGAAAAACTAACTATCTAGAAATAAAATGCGTACTATACAACTACAAACCCTTCCCCCACGCTTAAACTACACAGTGTCCTCAGTGTGTAAAAGTAAATAAAAATAAGGACAGTTTAAACGTAAGGGAATAAATGGTACCTCATTAATGCCCACTCCACCCCGTTTGAGCTCGAATTGTCTTCATGAATCCCTTCTCCTTTTTGTTCATCGTGCTCAAATCTCCATGCTTCTCCATCGAACCACTAGCCATCATCACTTCTTCCTCACCTCCAAATGCATGCTTTCGGTGCTCAGGAAGATTCTTCACCTTTCTTGGTCCATGTTTTACCGCAGGAATCTCCAAACCAATCTTTATATCATCATCCCCACTGAAAATAGTGGACACATCCTCTACCTTTGGCTCAACTGTATCCATGAAACATAAACCACGAACATCCTCAGGGTCTTTCTTGGAGTAAAAAATATTGAACTCCATTAAATCCCCATCAAACTCCATAGTCAATGAACCATTAGACACATCTAGTTTAGTATGAGCCGTAGACATAAATGGCCTCCCTAACAGAATGGGAGCCTTAGGATCCGTATCCATCTCTAACACATAAAAATCAGCGGGAAAAATGAATTTACCAACTCGGACTAGAACATCCTCAACCTTCCCCATAGGGTATGCATTCGACCTATCCGCCAACTGAATTACAACCCGTGTATCCTGTAAGGGTCCCAACTTGAGTTTTTCAAACAATGCATAAGGCATGACATTGATTGAAGCACCCAAGTCAAGCATGGCCATATTCTCAGAATTATCACCCAAAGACACAGGAATAACGAACATACCCGGATCACTACACTTCTTGGGCATCTTCTCATGATAGACTGCAGACACATGCTCTTTCATCTTCACCTTTTTCTGACTCCTCGCCTTCTGATCCCTCTTCAATGTACACAGCGCTTTAAGGAATTTGGCATATCTCGGGACAGTCTGCAACAAGTCTAAAAATTGGATGTTCACCTCAATCCTCTTGAAAGTGTCAAAGATAGCCTTGTCAGGCTCATGTTCTCGCGATCTTTTCCATGCCTCAGGAAATGGAACATCCGGCTCAAAAACTGTGGGCTCTGGTGTAGCTTTTTTCTCCTCCTCCGGGGTTTTCTCAGTAGGCACAACCTGCTCAACCTCAATCACTGGCTCCTCCGGTACAACTTCCTTCTCAATCTCCTTACCACTACGCAAAGTCATGGCACATGCACTCTGCTTAGGGTTCGGTTCTGATCTAGAATGTACCTTCTCTGCCTCTCTAGCCTCTAGTCTCCCAACCGCATCAGCTATTTGCCCAATCTGGCTCTCTAGATTACCAATACTCACATCGGTCTTCTGTTGATACTGTTGGAAATTGCTATTCATCATGCTCACCGACTGTGCTAAGGAATGAATCATGTCATCTGTAGACTGTCTCGGAGGGGCACTCTGATACTGCTGATGCTGCCCATATGGTGGTCTGTAATGATTATACTGATTAGTCTGATACTGCTGACTCTGTGGTGGACCCATCAACAATTGTCTCATCATCCCCTTAAGTTCCTCAACATCAGTCTCAAGCTTATTTTTCACACCACTACTAGAATTCACAGCACTGACCTGTCTGAAGCTCGATCTCCGGCTATGTGTCCGAGTGCTCTTAGCCAACTCATCTATAATCTCATTTGCCTCCTCAGTCGTCTTGTTGAGTATACTTCCTCCACAACAAGAATCCACCAACCGCTTATCCATGACTGTCAACCCTCCATAGAAATATACTATCAGCTGATTATCATCAAACCCATGATACGGGCAACTCCTACACAACTTATGGAACTTGTTATAATACTCGTATAGAGTCTCATCTACCTTCTGCTCCATGTTGCTAATGTCCCGCTTCATCACATTGATTTGATCGGGAGGGAAGAACTCATCAAGAAACACCTCCTTCATCTGCTGGCATGTGGTAATGCTGTTAGGCGGCAGATGGTAATACCATGCACTAGCATCATCTTTCAGAGTGAAAGAAAACGCTCTAAGGAGGAGATGCTCAACCGGAAGTGCTGCTGGCTTCATGCTCTGACAAATCTGCACAAACTGGGATATATGTTGATTCGGGTTCTCACCGGGCATCCCAGTAAAGTGCGGTAACTGGCTCAACAAACCCGGCTTCAACTCAAATGTAACCCCAGTAGGCAGAGTGGGGAACTGAACTGCATGAGGTTGCTCGCTCCAATTCGGGGCAGTTTTCTGCCTCAATGTCTGATCTGCCATTTGTTTACTAATTCAAGACTTCCAAGCAGATTGTCAGTAAAACAGGTGTGGACCTTACAAGGTTCCACACTAAAAACAAATAACAAAATTAAAAATAACTAAAAAGAAAATTAAATTAATTAAAGTAAACCAACTAAAAAAAATAAATACAAAGAAAATAAAAAGAAAAAGAACAAGAATTAAAATAAGAACGTAAACAAATAAACACCGTTCCCCGGCAGCGGCGCCAAAATTTGATAGGCTAAATCGCACACCTACAAATTAAACCTGGACTAGGTTCTAAAAATATAGCTAGGGCAAGTCCAGAATCGATCCACGAAGAACGGTTATTTATTTACGAACAGTCACTTGACTAGATTGGGGGAAAATTATAATTATTAAATCCTAAGAACATAAATTAAACTAAATATGAGCAAAAAAAACAATAATTAAAGAATACTTCAGATTTGTTTCCGTCCCCACCTTTATAATCAATTATCATCGGTACATCAATTCACTTTTAACTCTATTCACTTGATCCGAGATTTATTTCAATCTCTGTTTCTTCTTTCAGATTAGTTACTACCAGTGGCACACTCACTAGAAACCCTAATCAATAATTAAATCTAACTGGAACAGTCTAGATCCAAAAATTAATTACTTTAATGATTTAAAGAAACTAAGATCAAGAACACTTTCTATTTATTAAAATAGATAATTGCTTAATTTTACCCTAATCATAATTTACCATGGCACATGCATAAATCATGAAATTGCTACAGTGAAAACCCTAATTCTGGCACAGAACAAAGAATTCTAGCAAAGATCCAATCACAAAGATAAATAAATTGATCAGGTTTATAAACTCTAGCAACGGATCTAGAATTAAGAACAAGTAAAATTATGAATAGAAATCAAATTGTGAAAGAAAAATACCTCAAATTGACAAAAGATGGTTCAAGATTCAAACCCAAAGCTTGGATTTTAGTTCCTCATCCAAGGCTTTGAAACCTCCATGGAAGAAAAAATAAAAACCTAATCTAATATTGTGTTCTCTCCAAATCTCCTTCAAAACAAGAAAGAAACCTATTTTAAATAGCTATATAAAGTCCTAACTTGATAAGGAAAAAATAATAAAAGAAAATAGGAAAATAAATCAAAAAAATCTGGCCAGAACTCGACCTCACGCGCCCTCACGCGCACGTCTACGCCAGCTCCGCCGAAAACGCGCCTGGCATGTGCGTTTCTTCTCCAACCTTCACGACTCGTGCGAGCCCGCCCGACTCGTGCCGCGCCTTCCCGACTCGTGATCACGAGTTGAGCACACGTGCAGATAGCTTCCCAGCGAATTAGCCAAAAACGCATTTAGTACATGCGTTTTCTTCCTTCCAGCACTTCCTTGGCGAATTGGGCCGCTGGTGTGGGCCGCTGGTTGCTAGGCCGGTCCTTCCTCCTTCACAATGCTTGGGCTGATTTCTTTTCTTACACTAAAATTGGTTGGGCCAATTTTCCTTTTTATTTTCATCTTCAACCCAGCTATTTATCAAATACTCCTCCGTCCCGCTTGACTTCCTTTTGTATATTTTGGGATCTTTGACTCATAAATAAATTACATCGAGTAAAAATATAAAAATACTAGAAATACCCCCGAATTATAATAAATCCCAAAAATATATATTTGCCCAAAATTACATAAAAACTAAATTAAAATACATAAAAATCACCATTTAAGCTCATAGAAACATAGGAATTAATAGTATAAATTCCGTCTCATCAGTCCGTCTCAAAAAGATCTTCGATTTGATATGCGGTGCGTTCGGTAACTCAAACGGAATCAAAAGTTACGCTCATTTTAACGCACACGACCAACATCTCCAAAACCTTGAAATCTCTATTTTCCAATAAACACATTTGGTTTTTTCATATTTCCTCATAAATTCCAACAATACCCCACATTTTCTATTCAAACTCTAACATTAACTTGTATGAATCTATAGGAAACTTATTGAACTTGGGTTTATTATTATTGACTTTTAGGTTGATTTGGATTGACCCAATTGTCTCCATTCTATCTATAATATGTACCCTTGATTTTGTATTTAATCAAACGGTTATGCTTGGTTCTCACGATTCTCATTTTAAATGGTTCTCAATGGAGCGTGACATTATATATATATATATATATATATATATAATATATATATATATATATATATATATGTTAGGATTGAAGGTCTAACAATTACTTATCTTGCAAAGATCAAAGCACAAAATAGCAAAGAGAAAGCAAAATTGAAAACAAAGAACACAGAGATTTACGTGGAAAACCCTTCTAAACAAGAAGCGTAAAAAACCACGGGCGACGGAGAACAATCCACTATAACCAATCAAGAGTACAAGGAGATTACAAGGTGATGATCAATCACACGATCTCACAATCTCTCTACAATGAATAACCCTAGCTTTCTCTCTCTCTAGAACTCTCAACAAGGCTGCTCACAAAAGAAAAAGACACGGCAGTTTTATTAATTCTGCCGAACTAAACCCTACCTGGACTTGCCGCTCCAGCCCATCCGTCAAGTGCACGACCGCCCAGGTTTCTTGTGGGCGATCGCCCAAAATGTCAGTAGGTTCCGGCTTTGAGACTGTCTTGTGCGCGGTCGCCCAGATCCAACGTACGCGGCCGCCCAAGCTGCTGTCTTCCGTTTTCCTTTACAAGAATAATTGAGAGTCACCCAACAATTCTCCACCTTGACGATCAATCCCGAAAAATCTAGTAAACCAAGGGAACATCCCTATCCCTCTCTGCCGCCCCGCCCCAAACGGCATCAATGACTAGTAACCCCAACTAAGTTCAAGCAATGCTCGAACTTAGCAATCTAAACAAGCTTTGTCAACATATCAGCTGGGTTGTCAACTGTATCAACCTTCTTTAGGACCACTTCACCATTCGCTATTGTAGTCCTCACGAAGTGATATTTTATGTCAATGTGCTTCGTTCTCCTATGGAAAGAATTTTGATTCTTTGCCAAACAAATAGCACTTTGGCTATCACTGAAAACCTCAGGAGCACCTTGAACAACTCTAAGTTCACGAACCAAACCACCAAGCCATTTGGCTTCCTTGACCGCCTCTGTTATAGCCATATACTCAGCCTCGGCTGTAGACAATGCCGTGACTTCCTGCAATCCAGATTTCCAACTAACTGCAGAACCACCAAGACAAAACACATATCCCGTTGTAGACTTTATGTCATCAAGGTTTCCACCCCAATCTGAATCAACATACCCAACAAAACCATCACTGTTCTTGCCATATACAATGCACAAACCTGGTGTACCACTCAAGTATCTCAGAATCCACTTGACAGCATTCCAATGCTCCTTCCCCGGATTCCCCATGTATCGACTCACAACGCTCACTGCCTGAGCGATATCTGGTCGAGTACAAACCATATCATACATAATACACCCAACAACATTTGAATATGGAACACGTGACATATAATCCATATCATCTTTAGACTTGGGACTATCTAAAGAAGATAACCGAAAGTGAGATGCTAAAGGAGTAATTACAGATTTGGCATCCTTCATGTTGAATCGTTCCAGAACCCTCTCCACATACTTTCTTTGAGACAAGTACAAGAGACCATTCTTTTGATCCCGTTCAATCTCCATGCCAAGAATCTTCTTTGCAACACCTAAATCCTTCATCTCAAACTCACTTTGCAACATCAATTTCACCTGGTTGACATCATTGATATCTTTTGTAGCCACAAGCATGTCATCGACATATAGTACAAGATAAATCAATGTGTGTAAGGATCCCGTCCCCGGGGCGAAACAAGCAAAGTTCGCACGAGGAAGAAATGCCAAACACGGGTAACTTTCCTAACGAAAAAGAAACGGAGTCGCCACATTTGTTAATTTTAAACCAAACAAATAAAAATGGTTAGAGAAGGTGAGTTCGGAGGTGTGAATACCCCTTTCCGATGAAGCGACGCATGGGAAGTATCTTGTGATTATTATTATTTACAAAGGGAATATTCTTAACGACATTAAAATTATGAGAGTCGCCACGCCGTTTTAATTAAAGCCAAAACATTGAAAAAAGCATGTTTAATGGGTTCGGGGGTCAAATTACAACAAGAGAAGAATATTGGACGTTATCACTCCTATTGCCCGAATTGATCGGTCTTTCTATCATGATGAATGTGTTAGTAGTGTGTTAGTGATTGAGACCGGATCCGAAGATTGCCTACGTTCCTCTCAATGTGAGAAGCTCAGGTCAGCGTAGTTCGCAGAGAATTAGAATAGGCAGAAGAATCGGGATCATGCATAATGAGGGGGGAATTACCTAAAGATTAGGGTTTAGAAGTAGTTCCTAGATCATCCTCGGGTTGATGAACCCTCGATCATCATCGGCTATGAAATAACATATAATTATGAAGATCGCAACCCTAAATATAGCATAAATAAGGTTTTAATCTATGAACACGAAGAACATGCGAAGAACATATTATGAACATATGAATGAGCATGCAAAGAATATGAAGAAACTATGAATAAACATGTACGAACATGAATATAAAAGATCTACATTAAAATAATGCAAGAACACGAAGAAAAGTTAGAAAACTTACCTATGTTGGCAAGAAATAAACCTTGGATCTTCTCGAGTGTTTGAATGCTTAATTAGGGAGAAAATTGTGTTTAAGAACTCCAAAACTCGTACTTTAGAGCTCTCAAACTCGGATCCTTAAACCAATAGCCTGGAGTGGTTTATATAGTAAACTGATGGGAGGATCTGATGGTCCAGATCATCCGGCGCAAGGTTGGCCGCCTGGCCATTGTTGATGCCGGTGACAATAGTGGCCGCGTGGCCAAGATCAACGCGGAGCAATGTTGGCCGCGTGGCCAAGGTTGCCGGCTGACTTGATTTTCAAGCTAGGGTTTCACTGTTGCTTTATGGTAACCCTAAGTTGCCTATTTTGATGGATTTTGTCATAAATGAGATATTTTGGGAATCCAGGACAAGTCTTTGCAAGGTTTCTAATTCCTATAAAGTCCTTGTATATTTGGGAAAGTCCTAATAAACTCATTTCAGATCGGGTACTAACAGTAGCCCCTCGGCGACGCTTCTTGCAAGGCAATGTAGGGTCGATGATAAAAAAAGGATCCGTCTGAAACATGAGTTTCAAAACAGATGAAAGGTAAGGGAACGGCTGAACCTTGACAGGCGACCTACGTATCCACGGGGGAATCAAGCCAAACGTAGTTCAAATCTGATGGGAAATTGGAATAACTATCCTCTAGTGGGGAGCAACATCTTCTACTGGGGAAAATGCACCTGCTGGGGATGAGAGATAACCGTGTCGGTCGGGTGGCTGGACCTTTTCAGGTTTCCTACGTATCCTCTGAGGAATCAAGCCGGTCGTAGTTCAGAGATCTACTGGGGATAAAACGAGATATCGGACTCCTGCTAGGGATAATAAACCTACGGGCACTATCCTGTACGAAGAACGAATCATTCGTAAGCAATGAAGTTATTTGGACTACGCTGTCTAAATAATCCCAAGATGAAATGGTAAACGCAATCAGGATCGCCAGGGTTCCTGCCGATTGCGCTAAAGTAATAGATGTCTGATCTCTCGCGAACAGAAACGCCGAGGCTTCTGCCAACCACGATCGATCTAGGATGCGTATGTCATAGAGGCGCCGAAGTCTCTACAATCATACGAATCTCGATAATAGATGCTGGATCTTTCGCAAATAGAAACGCCGAGGCTTCTGCCAATTACGATTGATCTAGGACGGTATGTCATAGAGGCGCCGAAGTCTCTACAATCATGCAAATCCTAAATAGATGCTGGATCTCTCGCTAACAGAAACGCCGAGGCTTTTGCCAATTACGATTGATCTAGGATGGTATGTCATAGAGGCGCCGAAGTCTCTACAACCACACGAATCCTAAGCAAATATTTGGTGAAGAATGGAAATTTTAAGGGGCTTTCCGTACCCAAAGGTAACGAATATCAGTCAAAGTAGTGTTAAAGGCATTTAAAATGAATTAAAGGGAAAAGATCAGGGGCAAAAGTGGAATTTTATCTGAAGGGACAAGGTTGGCCGCGTGGCCAAACACACTGGTTTGCAAAAGTGGCCGCGTGGCCAAGACCGCTGAGTGGTCAGATCTCCTTCACGCGGATCGCTGATCTGACGGCTGGGGTTGCAAGGCAAAAGTGGCCGCGTGACCAAGGAGGGCAAAAGTGGCCGCGTGGCCAAGGATGCCGACGGGCTGACTCCTTGGTCACATCACCAGACACCTCCCCTCTTCTTCTTCTTTCTTCTTTTCTTCTTCTTCCTTCCTCCATTGTTTAACGAATTAGAGAGAGAAAATTGGGTTTTTAGAGGGAGAAAGCTTGGATTTTGATAATCTTGAAGACTTCGTTTCACATACTTCTCGAAGCTATGGCGGATTGGATCAATGAGGCGTTATTTAGGGATTTCCCGGGCCAAGGTGGGTATGTGATTCCACAACAAGAGCCGCAAGGAGAGGGGCACGGTAATGCTCAGGGCGGAGGTAATGTAGGGGCTGACCCAGGAGCGGGCTTTGAAGCGGCGCCCTTGATTCCACGGGGCGGTTTGAGACCACGAGCCGCGACTCGGAATTATCGCGATAATCTGCTGCGGTCTACGTTCGACCAAGATTACGATTTTTACGTCGACTCTGAGCGTCATTGGTCGATGGGGCTTCCGGAGACGCGAGAGGTAAATTTCGAATTTTTATTCCTCTCCTTCTCGCACATTTGTATGTTTTATGCACATAATATGAAATGCTTGAATAATGGAATGCTAGAATTTAAATTGCTGGAATTGTAAATTGCTAGAATGGTAACGTACCTGTGCTGTGTTTACCTGCAGAGGATTAAGGCTCGTGGGTCCACAGTGACGGTGGGCAAACTGTGGGCGTCTCTGCCGGAGGGACCGGGCGGTTTGCGTGCTCGGATCGAGTCTATGGGCTTTGGCCCATTCTTTGACAGTGTCCGCATGGTCGGGGCTACCTTGAAGGTGGCAGCGGTGATAGAGGTGTGCCGGGAGTTCTGGTGGGATACCACCCATACCTTCCATTTTAGTTGGGGAGAGATTACCATCACGCCGACGGATTTCGCGGCCATCACGGGGTTGAGGTTTACCGGTACCCCTTTGCCTTTTGATGAGAGCTTGGCGGAGCGGCGGGACTATAGACAGGCTCTGCTGGGAGTTGACACCGACCTAGGAGGGGGTGTCAAGGGTTATGGAGTGGAGGCCGGAAAGGTGAATCGCTTGGTGGAGGTGGCTATTGAAGCCTTTAGTAGGGGGGAATATGATTTGGATTGTTTGGTCCGGCTGTTTTTATGGTACAGCTTCTCAGAGATTTTGTTTCCCAGTGGGGCTACTGTCTGCCGGCACTCACTGCTAGGGGCTTTTGTGGACTTGGACTTAGTCGGTGGGATTTCTTGGGGTGGAGCCGTTTGGCTGAGATTTACCGGGCTTTGGACCATTGCTCGAGGGCTAGCTCGTCGGCCTTTGACGGGTTCCAGTTCGCCTTTGAGGTGTGCTCTTGACTACCCTTATTTTCACTTGTTGAGATTTCTGTTCTATCTTTTGGTCTGAAATATCTCTCTTATTACATGCATAGGCTTGGTTTACGAGATCTTTGGTGTCGCCCCTTTTCAGTTGGTGATGAGTGTTAACAAGGTTGTTCCCATCATGTCGTATTGGTGCAAGGGCAACAGGGCTCCTTCCCGCAGACACCGGGACAGGAAGACAGTGGATGCTGCTGATCTGAGGAGGGTGTTCGCGATGTCTGAGCCCATCGGGGTTAGATTTTTACCCATGGAGTCCTGCCCAATGAGGCTTCGGTGGGTCCCTTTGTGGTGGATTTGACCGCTTCGAGGGTTCTGCTTGTGGTCTCACCGGGAGGCCATGTATCTGGGGAGAGGTGGTTCGTCAGCACAGGGCTGGTGCGTTACCGTGGGCTCCTTATGACCCTCCTCGGGATATGCTCCGTCCCGCGAGGCTGGCGACTTTCTTGCTCCCACTCCGGCAGAGCATTACAGGGGGAGTGACGACTATGCCGTTACGTGCGGACACGGCTGATCAGCCCTCAGGTTCGGGCTAGGATGTTGTCTGGAGAGGGGTCGAGCTCGGCCCGTTATGTTGGGTCGGAGTCGGCCCTTTGGTTGACATGCCCCTTCGCTCGAGTAGCGTGAGAGTGATGAGGGGCGGCCGGGAGATGAAGCTTAGCTTGGAGCCGACTGATGCAGATCTTTGTTGAGGAGACATTCATTCCTCTGCCCGACGCTGGGGTACGGCTTTGTGCTTTATGTCAGTCATGTTCGCACACACTTATTTCTTTCTGCGTTGTAATCATTGCCTTGGTTTCACTTACAGGTGACTCGGGAGGCCTATATCCGTTCAGCTCGGCGGGAGAACGTGTTGATGCGCTACTGAGGGAGGCGTACCATTCATGTACTTGTCAGAGGGACGACGTTGCGTCACCCCAGCGTCGGGAACGATCTCCGAATGGTGCGGGCTCTTCTCATATTGGTGGTCGAGCGGTCCGGGGATGGAGTTCGGGTGCCGGTAGCTCTCGGGCTTTAGCGCGGCGTGGAGACACCACGGAGGAGGATTCTGATTAGGCGGGGTCCATCTTCATTTCCTACACTGTTAGCTAGTAGATAGAGGGATATGTATGTACAGGACAAATGTATAAAATGCATGTACGTATATTATGTTCTAAAATGCAATTTTATTGTGGGAGCCTACTTGTGCAAACTAGTTATTTTACAAATGTTCTAATTTTATACAATGCATGAGCCATGGAAGGGGGCAGGTACGTAGTTGCATGGATCCGTCAAGAAGTGGGAAGAAACAAACTGGATTTCTGCATGGAGCAAGGGTTGCCGCATGGCCATGGCGGGGCTAGAACAATGTTGGCCGCCTGGCCATGGCAAGATCCGGGGAAAGTTGGACGCGTGGCCTAGGACGAAATTGGCCGCCCGGCCAAAGCATATCGGCCGCGGGGCCAGGGGCAATGTTGGCCGCGTGGCCACATCATGCGCCGCCTCCGTTTTCCTTTTCCTGGCAAGAATCGGGAGTTGTGCACTATTTAATGAACCCTTTGCAGCCATACAAACGTACCAGCAACCTTTTGAGCAGTTTTTTGAGTTCCTTTTTAGCCAATTTTCTTGCTCTTTGCCATGGATCAAGAGGCTAGAATCACAAGTCTTGAGAAGAAAGTCTTTATACTTCTTTGGAGAAGTGGGTTGCCAAACTTCCTGGTTCGAGTCATAGGAAACTTGATGAACGGTATGGGATAAAGTGTCTTTGGTCACTTTTGCACATGAACTCCAATATCCCACTCTTGCAAGCTTGTGGTAAATTTTGGAATGATACCCTCCATGTCTTCAACTTTTCATTCAACGAGATAACACCCACTTATGAAGATATCGGCAGCATTATGTGGCTACGAAGGGAAGGGTAAAGTTGCCTTGCCTTTTGACTTCGTTTGCTTGAGGGACAAGTTGGTGACCTTTGGCGTACCCGCGGATGACTTTGATAGGTATGCTAGGGGCGGTTATGTCGACCTTTCTTGGATGCCACAACACTTCATGCATGCAGACGTGACCTCTAACCGCTCCTTGGACCTCTTGCACTGTGCTTGTTTCAGCTCTATCCTTTCCCTTCTGAGGTGGGATTTGCCAGTGAAGGATGTTTGGGCATGGTGAACTTGGCTCGTTTGGGTTATGATATTGTACCGGCCATTCTTGGGGAGATGCTCTGTGTGGATTCCCCATCTCGCGGCTTATGGTGGGATGCCTTGTGGTAGTGATAGGCTTTTGACCATGTGGTTGCAAGAGCGGCTTCGAGTGAATAAACCGGCGGCTTCTCTGAAGGTGGCCCCATGGATGCACCGCATTAGAGGCATGGTGGAGCGGTTTTGAGGGCATGACTCTCAAAGGTTGGGAAAAGTATTTGGCGGAAATGGTGACTGACGACATTCAGTGGGTGGTGCCCCATTGGCACATTCACTCTGTGAGGGAGAAACAAGTGGGACTTCACATGATCAAAGTTCCGACCCTTTCTGGAACTACTTTTTACTATCCCTCTAGAGTGCTTCGTCAGTATGGTTTGGTGCAGACCATCCCGGAGGGTTGGGACGAGGAGAGAGATGATTTTCCCTTTGGGGTACTTCAGTTGGATGATAGTGCCTCAGTCCTTCTTTCTCAGATGTGGGGCGAGGCTGGCTTTAGTCGTAGGACCTTCCTCACGCGCTCTAGCAACACCTCCTGCCACGCGAGTATTTGGACTGGTATATGGGGAGACTTGGGCATGGCGGAGCAGACTCTAGAGACCCTAAGGGGAACTATCTTGGGATCCTGTGCTCCAAGTTCTTCATTGAGAATTAAGGAGGCTGAGGCTTATGGAGGAGGATGAGTAAGAGCGTGGCTAACGGAGGAGGAGAAGAAGTGGGGGCGTCAAAGAAGAGGAAGGGCGAAGAGGTTCCTAATGGCAAGGCTAAAGGTGTTAGGCGAGTTCGAAAGAAGATTTTGTGAGAATCCTAGCAAGAAGAAAGTTCGCCGTGGGCAAGCAAGAAGAAAGGACCGAGGGCACAAACGGCACAAGGAGTAATCCCGAACGTCTCTCCATAGTCGTGCAGACACATTAGTTTAATTAGTTTATTTTTGTTTTAGTTTCAATTTCAGCATAGGTTATTTATTCAACAAGTATGTCAAGCTTAGACTCATCA